>PVKE010013246.1:0-36874 GCA_004027555.1 Craseonycteris thonglongyai | reverse complement strand
GTGGGTCCTGCCTGGGCCGGAGCCGGGATTCGATCCTCGGTCCTCATGGCCTCAAAGCGAGCGCTCAACCCGCTGAGCCGTCCCGGCTTTCCCCCATACTAGCTTTTTAGATTGTAGCTTACTTCCACGTTCGTACTGTCATCCCCACCCAAATCTTCTCCACTGGTTTTATCATCTGGATTTTTGAACACTATTCAAACTCCTTAACATTCTTCTTTTTATTACTTTCTACTAAAAACAGTTTCCTTTTCCATTATAGCCTTTCCCTAATTTTTTTGGGTCATGTACATGGTTTTTTCTTAATATCTTGTTTTGAATTTAATCCTACTAATTTATTTCCTCTCTTCTTTCCCCACTTCAATGTAAAACTCTTTTGATTGAATGGCATATTTACTTTCAAACACATTTTCCTTCAAGGAATGTTATGATTCTTGGTTATAATAGAAATTCTGACATTTTACAAGTCAGACCGTGTTTTTTGAAATACAGTATGTGAATTCAACTAAAGCATGATTAAGCAACAAAAACTTCTAAGGTGATAATATTTCACTTTACTGACCCCAGAGTTATAAATGGCTTCCACTGAATAGGTAGTATTTGTAAACTCAGCTGCAATAGTCAGAAGAAATGTTAAGTATGGTACCTGTGATTTGAGTCAAGCAGGTGTGCTTCTTTCAAAACAACCAAATATAAGCAACCTGGAAGCTGCATATAGGTTGATTGTCTTTTTAAATTTAGGATGGACTTATTTGTTTGGAATCTGCTATGAATTTTTTCCCAAAGAAGCCATTCTTATACGTGGCAGGTTATTTCTGCACATCAGCCCCTAATTTGCATTTAACCAATTTACCGGTATAAATGTAACACTGTACAATTCCAGTAAGCAGTAATAAAACTTTTTCAGAAATCTGTTCAGTCAAAAGTTTAGCGAATAAATTAAACCAAAAGAAATAGTTATTATTTTATGTATTTTAAAGGCTGATACTGAAGGAAAGAATTGACAAGTGGTTCATTTTGCCAGTGACTTGGTATAACATAAAAAAATTTAAAGCTATAGAACCTACACTTGTTGTTTGCTTATTGAATATGGAACTCCCTGGGTCAAGCAGGGCAGCTTAGCTATGAGGAACTACGGACCCATATAAAACCAGGGTGTAGTACAGTCCATCCTTAACTGTGTGGGAACCCCGGCGTGGTGGTATGATATTTCAGAATGGTGGGGGACTAGAAGTTGTGAGATTTAAAAAATACACATGATAGCCAAAGAATTGGAATAAACAGAAAGAAAAATGTTACCAAGCTTGTGGATTCATGAACAATTATACAGGCTACTCTCTTAAATATGGTAAAAGCTCCATTGAGAGACACACACATCTTATGGGAGGGTTTGGTAGGGTCCAGATTCAAAATATCAAAACAATGAGTAAGAATGAGTAATAGGGATGCATAGGGAGTAGGAGGTAAGTGTGAGAAAGGGGTGCTGCATACTCCTAGCTTAAAGCTGCCATGCCACCTGCTAGGAGGAAAGGCTGAACTATTACTGATATTTCCAAGAAGGTGGCTTCTGTCGCTAGTTAGACCTCAACCACAGACTGTAATACACGGAGAGTTAGAATACAATTTTATAAAACATAGAGGCACTATGGTAGAGAGAGAGACAGAGACAGAGAAACAGAGTGACAGTGAAGGAAGGATGGCTCAGGTCTAGAGCTAACGTTTGGAAGTTGTGTGACATTGGCCATATTTCTTCTCAGCCTCTGCTGCTTCCATAAAATAAGACTAATTATATCTACTTGTGTAGCCTGCAGAGTTATGAGGCTCAAGATGATGGAGGTGAAAATGTTTATTTGTGAACTGCTGTAGCATCATATACTGAAAAAAAAGTTTATATTTTAATGACCTCATTTGATATATTTTTTAAAAGATTCATTTTATTATTTTGTTAGGTGAGAGAGAGAGAGAGAAAGAGAGAGAGAAAAAAAATTGGGGAGAACCCAGAGTAGACTCTATTATTGTACATCATTAGTTGTAACATAGTTTCATTCCACACAAGTGACTGTGGGCCACACAGGGCAGGAACTGAACTGGGGGCCTCCTGCATGAGAGGTGAGGACTTTCCCCACCATCCTAGTTGTTACCAGTCGTGCTGCAGTTCAACATATGGGCTTGCATGGGCCGGGGCCTGGATTTGGTCCCAGAACCTCATAGTTGTAAGGCAAGTGCTCAACCTGCTGAGGTATCCCATTTGAAATTGTTCTAAACAGTGACTTTTTAATGCACTTAAAATATAGTGAGTTTATTCAAACAATAATCATTTACATACACATTTTTGGGAACACATCTATTTCATAAAATAGGAGTTATGACTGAAATTACATAAAAGTATGATATATAATTTTTTTTAATGTACACATTTAATCTGTAGTATTCTTAGTTTAAACTTCATTGTTTTGCATTCTAAATATTAGCCATACATATTATATTGCTATTTGCAGCTCCTCGATGATTAGGCTCCACTAAACCCTCTATTTGCAGGTCAGTTTGGACTCAGTTTCTGAACTACACCTGACTAAATCCAGGACTCCAACTACATCAACACCTCCTTGAGAAGGCTGAGCATTCTCTCACCCTCTTTCCTCAGCTGGTTTTAAGGGGACAATGGTCCCAAGACCCTGCCTCTTGGCTCCCCAAACCTGAGGAGCTCATCTTTCCCATTTGCTGTGACTTCCTGTCAACCTCTTTCAAATTCAGCCTTATCTGCATTCAGCACAGCCTATAATACAAAACACTCAATAACTACCAACATGCTTCCCATTCTTCATATTACCATCTGATGAGGACGCAAATGTTCCCCAGTTCTCAAAAAACCTCTTTAAAGTAAGATCTTACATTAAAACCTAGGCTTCAGTCTTGTTACAAATTTCACAGCTTGTTAACCTGTAAGGCAATAATTAATTACACAACCCAGATTCCTGCTGCTATGTGAGATCCTTGTTTTTTCATCAGACTGACATAGTTAATAATTTATTCTGTATTAACCAAATGATATTAAAATTAGATTTTGTTCATGTGGCCACTTGTTTGAAACTTTACTGTCAGAATATGTTCTAATTCCCCCAATCTCTTGGCAGATCTAATGACAGTCTTCCAACTTACTCTAGACGTTTCAGACAAATTGCCAGAATTCTATAGTAAGTTGTTCATATAATACATAAATCCAATCTAATGCAAAAGACACACATATGAGAGTATATATCCATATACATACTCATGCACACATCTGTATATATACATACATTCACATACATATATACAAAAGTATGTACATACATGTATATACATGCACACATTTTTGTATTTGCATATTTTTTTTCTTTCCTCACACACTTAGAACTTAGAAAAAATTTAAAATATATTATAATTACTATTTAAGAGAAACCAAAAATTTATAAATAAGTATTTAAAAATCTTCTGACCCTTAGAAGGGTTATTCTCGGAGAGGGACCAAGCACAAGCCCACACTAAGCTTTGCAATACAGATGCTTTCTGCCTGTCATTTCAGAAATAACTAGAATTGATTGACTGTGGCTTTGCAAAGAAACAATACAATGGCACATTTTCACAAAGGGTAAATATATGTAAAATTTTTAGTTCAAAATTGGTTGAACCAATGAAGTTGGTTCTTTGTTTTTGTATTAGATACACATAAGATATGGAAATGTCACAGCTTCTTTTCTGAAAGTGCTTTAATAACAAAAGTTAACTGTTTTGCTATCTGACGAATGTAATGCCACAAGAATAAATGTCTTCAGAATATTTTACATAAATTTAGCCATCTGTTACAAAGAACCTAGTTCTATTAATCTATTCATTTAATCTGAATTGTTTTAAAAATAAATAATTGTCATGGATTTAAGCAATAAGTATAATAGCAGAAACGACTAGAAAAATTCTTGAACAGTAAAACTGTGTGTCCCAACTAGGCAATGGCAGTGATTTTTAAATGGCTTTGTCAATCTGGAAACCTCTAAATATGTGCTCAAACCTCATCTGTCCTTCTGGCAGAAAGAATGTGAAAGCAGAACAGGCAATAGGGAATGGCAGAGCATGTGGTGAAATGGAGACTACATGCCCCACCTGAAAACAATTTGCAGAGATTTATTTGTTTGATTTATTATTTGTACATTTGTATATACAGACAAACATGAGCACAGAGACACAGAGTCAAGAGATTTGTATCAACGATTAGCAGCAAAATCAGCACGTTCAAGTGGATAAAACAGTATTATCTATTTTAAACACATCGATCCTTTTAAAAAATTGGGCTATTAAAAATATATGAAGCAATAAGATATCAGATTATGATAAGGAAGTAATGATAAAAGTGCTGTCATTTTTCTCAAAGAAACATAAATAAGTTAAAAAAATAGAAAAAGATCAATAGTAAAATGTTTATAAGAGTTGTTTTATGATTTGATTCAGGAACAGATATGCTAAATTTGAATCTTAACACATTTTCTCATAGAAAAATTTATGACTGTATCAAGGCAACATTATAAAATTATTTTAAAATTATGATGTGTCATTTTCTGAAGTTACTATGAAAACAGTTACATTATAGAACAGCTATGCATGTACATAGTGTGTTTGTGCACTTACATGTGTACATGTATATATGTGGTAATTCTAAGAAAAGATTTATCCAAAATATTTAGAAAAAAAACACTATTATTTTTATCCCTCAAATAAGAATTTAAATTATTTGCTAGCTTATAAAATTAAACAGATGATAAAATGTATGGTACTTTAGTTCTCAGAAATATTCCATCATAAAATCTATAGTAAGAGCTACTTCTTCTGAGTAACTCTTTTAATATAAGCCATTTCTAAAAGGTTCAACAAGATTAATGTTTAGCATTATTGTCCTATTTCACAGATGAAGAAAGTGAGCATTTGAAAGAATAAGAATCATTTCAAAAACAACATCATGAGTAGAGAAATGGTTTAAATGTAAAGTACGATTTTCCTGATTTTCAAATTCATGCTATCTATTATAACTACCTTATAATATTTTGTGTGATATTCATTATATTAACTGATTATTGCAGTGCACTTTTTATTTCCCTCTTCTAGGTGAACTAAATTAGCAATCATTAGCTTAGACAATAGGATTCTTATTTGGCTTTTATATGTATTGTACTTTAGATCTAATAATTAGATTGATTTGACTCAGTGTTTTGTCATATTTTGTACTTACTTGCTTAAGCTTTATAAACTCTGTGTATTTCTGAAATAATTAAACAGGAATAATTAACTTCGGAAACCTGAAGCCAATGTTTAGTGAGAGGATTACTAAACACAAGCTGTAGACGAATGTAAATATCTCTTTCTCTAAAAATATATATGTCAAATTCAGTGCAAAACTGCTCACCTCAATTTTGTTTAAGCAAAGCACAAATTTAAGACAAACTTATTTGTACAAATTTTATAGATAGTTCAGAATGTCGGAACCTGTTATTCCTCTCTGACTGCTTTGATCTCTAGAACTCATGTTTTGGGCCAGACAAGAGAAA
The DNA here is from genome assembly GCA_004027555.1 of Craseonycteris thonglongyai. NCBI lineage: Eukaryota > Metazoa > Chordata > Mammalia > Chiroptera > Craseonycteridae > Craseonycteris > Craseonycteris thonglongyai. Next base: position 31,301 of record PVKE010013246.1, on the reverse strand, counting down.
TTATTCTATTTTTTTGAAGTAATTAATTAATTAATTAATTAATTCACCAGTACTGTAAATGAGCTCACTCCAAGATTTGTTTCTTTTTATAATAGGACTGCTGATTCCAGGTGATCCAAAGAAAATAATAGGTCCTTCAACATTAATGATGAGTGTTTCTTGCTGCTGCTTAAAACCCCTAACTTAAATTGCAAGAGCTTTTTAAGACAGGTTTTTACCCCTACCAAACTAGAATCAGCCTTATTTGGCTGATGTGACCTTCTCCCTCAAATTTCTTGTGAAAAACTGTCTGTCAGGAAGGAAAAATGTATATTCAAGTTAGAGAGTTTTCAAGTTTTAAAGCTCTCTAGGAGTATAAGAATTTTGAATCTAAGCAGTAACCTCTAATTATATGAGAATGATTTTGCAAATCAGTTGGTGCATTATATTGCAATTTTGAGTAAACAAACATCATCGAGTTGTGCCAATTTTTTAAATTGTGTTTCTTGTATTCTTTTAATCAAGATTTGAGAACCAGCACTCCCACTCCCCACAATGTGATCCATGACCTTGATCACAGCAGATCAGAAACACTGCTGTTTTCTAGTCACTTCTTTTCATTTCTGCTAATCGTTTCAGAGTCTTAAAAATTATTTCAGAAATCTGTCTTCTAAGACTTTATGAGTGAAGGGTTAGAAATTAAAATAAAAATATTTTTAAATTTTCCAAAGCCTCTTGAGGATTCTTCTTTAGACAATAACTTCAGCCTTATCTCTAAAGTACTAAAACAGATGGGAACACTTTATATTTCCACAGGTAATAGCCACATAATTTTAGAATGAATATTAAAAAATAATAATAATCACAACCCAATCAAATCACATCTTTCCTGGGTCAATATAATTTAAGTAGAATCAAGGAAAGGAGTAAATTGATTCAATTCTCACATTGAAAAACACCTTACAGTGCTAATTAAATAAGGAGCTCCAAGTTCAGTTTTTTCCTAGAGAAAAAAAGTAAGATGGACAGCAGATGTTTCCCCCCTTCTCACCATGTTTATTACTTCTATGATCTTTTACCTGAAAGCTCTGTGAACTCTGAAGTTTGAGTCTGTCTAACATGTAATTACATTTAAATTCTAGTTCTATTTGCTTTTCAAATTCATAAAAATCTCTACATACTAACTTTCTTCTGCAGAGACTAGAGTGCTTGCAAACAAAATGTGTTATCAATTGGCTTCTGAGGTCTGTGTGGAAAGTATTCAGCCATGTAATAAGAAAAATAGAGGCATTTATTGAAGAAAATACCGGTACAAGATACAAGAAATATCGTACAAAGAACAATGACGCTTCAGTCCCTTCAAGGTAGGCACCTTGAGACCTCACACAGTTCTCTCAGTGTCTCTTCCACTGTTCAAAACAGTCTGCAAAATATTTTGTTGAAATTGCCATCAACCGCCTCATCATATTTTAAATTCCACGGCTAACCAGTACACATTTCACTCAATGGTGTCTAGTGCCCCCAACTGACTAGTACAGGGAATTTGTCATTGTTTACATACGGTAAGCCCATTCCAGTCCACTCTCTTTGGCTGCCAGGTTACAATGATGTTGTGTTGTGCAAGCTGTTCTTGGACAATAACTGGATTATTTTCCAGATAAAATTTATATGTTATATTTTTTAAATCATTTACTTTTGTAAAAAAGAAACTCTTTTCTAAACAAATTATTTTTATTTATCAGTGTTAAACAATTAAATGTTTTCTTACTCCCTTGAAAGTAAGTTTTTCTAATATATACCACATGAGTAAAATTAATCTCTATGTAAAATATATAAAACTAATAGCCTTATATTAAAAGACTAAGTAAAACAGAATGAATTAAATCTTTCTACAAGTATCATTTAAATCACTAGGTTAAAAAAATACACCCTTAAAAATAAAAACTTTGTGGATGCCTGGATGGTTCAATGGGTTAAGTGCTCATTTGAAGCCCCAATGTCTGAGGATTAAATCCCAGGACCAGCCCGTGTAGATCCATATGCTGAGATGGGAGGTGGCCCCCAATTTGGTTCTCACTTGGATGAACCTCACATGCAAGAGGCCCCCAGGCCGTATCCACCATGCACAGCCCCTGCCCACCTATGTGGAATGAAACTACATCAAAAAACGGATAATGTGCAGCTACGGAGAATGTGCTGGGCCCTCCCCATTCTCTCTGCCTTTCTGTGTCTCTGTCTCCCTCTCTCTGTCAAAAATAATAAAAATTAAAAAGTTAATATGTGTTAGTTATTTCAATAAATATAGATGTGTACGTTATAGAAATACTATTTGGGGGAAGCCGGGATGGCTCAGTGGGTTAAGCGCTCACTTTGCAGCGCCAGGGACGAGGGATCGAGTCCCGGCCCCGGCCCGTGCGGAACCATGTGCTGAACTGGGAGCTCCCCCAGTTCAGTTCTCTCTCTGTCTCTGTCTCTGTATCTCTCTCTCTGTCAAAAATAAAAATAAATAAATAAAAATATATTTAAAAAAAGAAATACTATTTATACTTTATAAAGTATTGATTTATAAACTATTTAGAGAGAGGAAGATTACATTTGTTATTAATCAATAATAGAGTAGCATTTTAGACATTTCTGAAATAGTTTTCCACTTGAATGGTAAAGGCACTGGATGAAATTCTTTATTATATTTTCCTGCTTTCTGGCACTATGTGCTGTATTTATCTTTTGATGCATAGAAATGTAACTGCACAGAACTACTATTCACCAATCATTTTTGTGACTTGTAATGCGGTACCACATTTTCCTATGAAAGAAAGTAAGGAATCGGGGTCAATATTTCACATTCCTGTATGATTCAGCAATTCTAATGAAAAGAGGTGGCATGAATAGAGAAAGTAATTTTAGAATCTAGTGAATAAAGCAGCAAAAGGGAGAAGAAAATGATTCAAGAAATAGAATTGTAAAAGGCCTGTAGTGAAAGTGTGCAAAGTTAAAGTCGAACTTGAACAGAATCAGAGGTTTATTTAATCTTGTTTGAAGGCCTTTAATTTATGGAAACTGTATAGCTGAATCCTGTCATTAATGTAATAAGATAGATCTATAAATAGAAAGAGAGAAAGAGGCACACATATGTTCATGTGCTTAATAAATATTTTTGAGCTCCTATTATGCATAAGATATTGTCCTAAGACTGGCGATACATTAGATGAAATAAATAAGCAATTAAACTAAACGAACAATAAAAATCTGAAAATGTACAGAGGAAATGAGTGATAATTTTTACAAAGATATCCATTTGACCTAGACAAACATTTTAAAGCAATATGCAAACTTAGGGAGGGATCTAAGTATATAACTTTTTATTGTTTAAAATCTACTTGCTCTTTCAGTTAAATACATAAATATCACAATAAAAGTTTCCATCTTAATAACTCATTTGTACTGAATTTTATAGAAAATTACATTCACCGACTGTTCTCCAGAGGACATTGTTTCTTTTTATTTTTTTATTTTTAATTTATTGGGGTGACATTGGTTGGCAACAACTACATAGTTTCCAGGTGTACAACTCTATATTACATTATCTATGCATTGCATTATATGCTCACAACCCAGAATCAGTTCTCCCTCCATCACCACGTATCTGGTGCCTGCTCCCAACTCCCCCCCACCTCGCACTCTACCTCACTGCTCCCCACTTTTATACCATAAAGAGAGGATTTTGTTTCCTTGCTAGATCTCAAAGGAAAAAGAAACTGGTCTTTCTAAGGTCATGGTTTTAACACCAGTCAAAGAGAAAAATATTAACTCAAAAACTGCTATTTTTTGTAAAAAGTTTTTCAACTGTGCATGGGTGATGTGATGTAGATTTGTACATTTGGAAACTGTCCAGTTGTTACCCATCAATGTCACCCAAATAATTTTTTAAATTGTTTTTGACAGAGAGAGAAATACAGAGACAGAGAGAAGGGGGAGGGCCCAGAACAGTCTCCATTGTTACACATCTTTGGTTTTTCCATGTAGTTTCATTCCACAGGTGGGTGCGGGGCTGCACAGGGCAGGAACTGGGCTGGGGTCTCACCCCAGTGTGAACTGAACTGGGGGCACTCCCCAGTTAAGCATATGGGTCCACACAGGCTGTGGTTGGGATTTGATCCTTGGTCCCCAGGGCTGCAAAGTGAGCACTTAACCCACTGAGCCATCCCAGCTTCCTCCACCCCAGTAAATTTAACAATAAAAGAAAAATTGGAAAGAAAAAAAAATCTTTATGAAGTTTTCTTTTTAATCCTTTTAACTACTAGCTAAACCTGAAATACAATTTTGAAAAGACTAAGAATGTCTAATTGCTGTAAATTTGTATGGTCCAGAGAAGAAATTGTAGTTCTCTGTATTTTGTTATAAAAAGCATTTTTTAAATAACATTTAAATTTAATGTTCAACAAGGAAAGAGAAATAATCACTAAAACAATTAGAGCTTTATCTATGGCTCATTTTTATCAACAAATAAGAATCAAAAAATAAAATTCATGCTAAGTTCTTCTGCCTTCATTAGTAACTGGTTTATGCCAATAAACGGGATATACGTAAATTTCTAAAATATCTTCTAATTTTACAAGTTTGTGTTTCATGCAACCAATCACATACAGACTGCTTCTTCAGGACAAAATTTGTAACCCAGATATAAAACCAACTGTGTTCAAGTAACTATGTATTTAACAACCAGCTAGCTTTCAGGGAAGAGGTACTGATTTTTTCATGCTTGCTAACTTATACAAGTTACACTGTAGTTCACTTCAAGCCACCAATTTGACATCACTTGTCATAGAATTTGAATAAGACACATACACACTACTTCATGAGCCACTGGAAGCTGGTTTCAGCATGCCACTGAATGATTTAATCAAATATAAGTTGTTGATTGTTTATCATTTTAGGTATCAGTAAGAAGAAAAGTAATGCTGCCCATTAAGTTATGACAAAGATTTTTTTAATTTAAATTATTCATTTATTATTTGTACTTATTAGAAAAGCTCTTTCAAATATACTCTAGCCCCATGAGGGTTCCCTAACCTGTATTCAACTTGAAAGAATGAGACAGAAAGATATGGATATATAGAGAGAGGCAGAAGCAGAGACAGAGAGTTCTGGATAGAAATGCTGTCATAGCCAACAGATACTAGAACTGGGTTACAACCCAGGTAAATCTAAGTTGCTTTCCAGTGTGCTTGCCAGGTGTAAAAGTCAATATAGGAATGTTAAGGCCCATGATCAACATAGAGGAGTTGGTATAAGGGATCACATAGACAGGGCCTGGAAAGTGTGCTGTGGAGAGTGGGTACTTCTAGAGTTCTGATCCTCATACCAGCCAGGCTTCCCCCTTGAAAACTGTAAAGATCAGAAGCAGCAGGAATCACATGCAAAGCAACTGCGAGACACTATATTATGTTTACAGAGATATGGAAATCTGAAAAATCACAACTCTAGGGTTAATAAGGTATAGCATATTAAATACAACAATAATGATAACTTAAAATGATTTTAAAAAACCATGTATAAGACTCTCTGCAAAGCTCTGAATTTCTTATTTATTAAAAGCATGTTTCAGAGATGTCCTGGTCTGGCAAGCAATTGGGAACTTGTCATTCCCATCTTTACAAGAAAAAAGCTAAACTAAAAGTTAATTACTCTTCTTAGGTTTATCAGAGAATTGAGGTCACAGGTCAAATTGCTGCCCCCAAATTTGGAAAAAGAGACAGGTAAAATACAGAACTTCTCAACTTACCATAGCAAAACTTTCACTGGAACCAATACTTGGGCAGAAAAACGAATTGTAATCAACAAATTTCTAGAGGCTGAGGGTGCACAAGTATAATAGTTAAAAAATTTGAGGGGGGTCCCCATCTAAGGGGAGCCCTACCCTTTTGTGAGTTTTGCCTCCAAGAACCCTACCAGGAAGAAAACAGAAGGAAGGGAGAAAAGAAATAGTAAGAAGGAAAAGAAGGAGAAGAGGAGAAAAGAAAGCACAGAAGGAAAGACACAAAAAGAAAGCATAAAAATAATCTGCTTCTGGTTGTGACAACAACTGTAGCATTTTGGATCAAGCTGTGCAGGGCAATTGCAATACCAGTGAAATGAGAGCATAGCTTTTTAAGGTGACAGCATTTAAGCAATTGACACTAATTTATTTAGGTAAGGTTTCACATAACTAGCAACAAAACTTGGCTTTTGTGCAATATTCCTCCTATAGGTTCAAAGGAAATGATCATGAAAAGGAAAAAAAGGGCACATTTATTTTCTTTGTGTTTGTACTGTTACATCTATGTGCTTCGAATTGCATAACAAAAAGTAACCACTGGGTAAATAGCAAGATTTTTGTCTTAGCTACTTTTACAGCTTTGAAATTTAAGATAAATCAGCATGTAGGGGAATTAAACTACAAAAGAGAAACAAAGAACACCCACTCCAACTCTATTAAATTAGAGAACTCTGGAGAGCTATTTAATCTGAAGAACACTTAGAATTTTGAAAATAGTCATTGTTCACTGCCCAATGCAGACACCATTATATTAGTGAGCCCATGTTCACCATTGGCCACATCAGAACAACATTACCTTCAGAGAAATTTTAAGACACTTATTGAATTATGTCCTAAAACAGTTGCAATACCTAGGCTTCAAATAGATAATGATGATGAATATATGAAAAGGGGAAAAGTACCGGTACATAGAAAACTGATGAAAGAGTTCAAATAGTGCTGTCAGCTTCAAACCAAGGAGTAGACTAACTGTAATGCTTCAAGAATTTTTTTTTAAGGTTTATTTTTTAATTTTTTTTCACAGAGATACTGAGAGACAGAGAAAAGGGGGAGGACCCAGAGCAGTATCCATAGTTGTACATCATCAATTTTCAACATGGTTTTGTTCCACACAGGTGTGTGGGGGCCACACAGGGTGGGAACCAGGCTGGGAGCCTCCCACATGGGAAGCATACCCCCTCAAGCCAGAGGCCAAACCAGAGCTGGGGGCTCCAGTTTGTGGAACAAAACTGGAAGCCTCCCACATGAAAAGCATACTCCAGTTCAGCATATGGGTCCACACGGGCCGAGGCTGGGATTCAATCCTAGGTCCCCAAGGCTGCAGAGCAAGCACTCAACGTGCTGAGCCATCCTGGCTTCCATGAAGGGATTTTTAAAAGAGCAGATAAAAGGAGAAAACTTCTGGAAAAGAACGCTTTCCAAGAAAAACATGCTAAATTTTATTCTTATGTTTAGATATTTTACACTATTAACTGTTTGATATTTAAAATGCACAGAAATGTTACATTTTTATTGTTTGTTTGTTTTTGTTTTTTCACCTTCTTAACAGTTCTCTCTCTTCAAAACATTATACTGAGTCACTGGAAAAAAATACACAAGTATGTAAGTGCTCATTATATATCCTTACATTGTGTTCCTTTTTTAATTAGGTGGAATTTAAAACAACAATATACAGAGATAAATATGTCTCATTAGCATTTGGATATGCAACTACTTCTAAGTATGTGCATATTATTAAATTAATTACTTCAGGTTAGCAGATGCAGCAAGTTAAAGTCATGATTTAAATTAAAGCTAAAGTCTAAAAGGCCAGGAAAAAAAAATGGGAGCATTATGTGTTAATAAACAGCTATTATAAAATAGAATACTATAAACTGTTGAAATCAGGCTAAATACACATAATTTCTAGAAAAACTCAGACTTTTCCAAGCACAGCTTTCTGAAAACCATGTTTATAAAATGTGATCAAACACGTATTAACTGTGTTCTTTTCAAAGTCTATTAAATAGACCAGTAGCCAAGATGTGAAAAGCAAAGGGCTACACCTAGCTCATTAAAAAAACATAGTCTCAGTACCAGCTACAGGTGTTGTATTGTGTGGAAATAGCATCCATCACTGCCACATCTAAACGTAGAAAAAAGACAAAAAGATAAATACACTAACCTGGATGGGATCTTCATAGCCCATGGGCTCCCACCATGCCTCACTCATCACCCAGCTGCATTCTCACCAGGCCAGAGAGGTAAATGCTTAACTTTTTCTTTAAAATATATGATATGCTACCAAAGAGAACAAAGCATTCTGGTGTCTCTTTTGATATTATTTTCTGGCTTTTGACAAGTCATATTTAGGAAAATTCTGAATAAGTTCTAAATTCAATATTTGTCTCTGCATGCAATCCATGCTAATTGTAGAGAGACTTTTGTTTTGAGGTTTGAATAATGAACTAAAAATAACTATGACACCTTTGGAAGTAACTAGGTTATTTGATTGTCAAACTTTGGCCACAGATGTGCAGATAGGTCAACCCTATCTATAAAGAAATCACAAGACTATATCTTGCTTACTGACTTGAAAAAATTTTTTCCTTGCTTCTCAGGAAATCTAAGTAAAAAGATTTCCCTGGAGAAAGATAACAATAAGATTATTTCAGAGGCAAGTCAGGAAGGATTCTCTTTCAGAAAATAAAAGGACCAAGATCTGCTATGAGCAGCAGTAATATTTAAATGATAAGCATTCAGTATGTCAGAGCAGCACTGATCAGTATAGATGCCTTCCCTGTACTGTACCAGTGGGCACCAGTTGACCTTCAGGCCAGATCATTAGATCCAGAATAACTTAGTCAGTCATGTGGATGAGAAGAGACACCAGCCAAGGCAACATTAAAGAGAAATGAAATTGATGGACACTCAGGAATATAAGGAAATCACTACATGTGATTTTTCCAAATTCTGGTTCCAGGACTACTTACTTAGAATCACTTAAGGTGCTTGTTAAAAGTGCAGATTTCCAAGTCTCAGCCAGAACTACTGAATGTGAAACTATGGAATTTCTTCAAGGGATTGAAAGTTTTACTGCACATTCTGGATGATTTTGATATTCACTGAAGTTAGAGAACTCGTGTATTATCGTATGTATGGATCGTCTTAATAGAAGCATTCAGAAATTAAGTATACAGGTGAGTTATCTCTTTATAGAGGAGTAACTGGCATTGTTTAGACAAAGCAAGACATAACCACGATGAAGCCAAAAGGGACAAGCAATACATAAATACAACAATGAGTCTTCACATTAGATCAAGGAGAACTAAATTATACAACGCTCCCTGAGGTTTTTCAAAGTAAGAGAGATCTCTATAAACTTTCTGCTTAGTACTGTATTTTTCCTGAATTTCTAGGTAGAATCTTAAGCCAATTAAAATATGACTACTTAATCAATTACAGGGATACAACCAATGCATGCAATTTAAGCTCATTCCCTTTCCAATCATCTATAACAGCTGAAAATATATAATTTGCATCATTTATTATTAAACCTTCTACTCCCTCCCATACCTGATTGTCAAGAGCTTTCTAGTCAGTGGATATACATAGTCTGTTACAGCAGTGGGTAATTCACTCTAAACTGAAAAAGAACACCCCTAATATTTCTACTTTCTTTGTTCTGATTTCATGCATTTCCAAGTAACTCTATAGTTACAAATTAAGATTTTCTAAATTCTCTGATACTGGACATGTCTGTGTAGTACTCTAATGTAAAACTATTCATTGGTATTGTTTTATATGAGTCTTATGTGAGATTAGTTTGTGTTGATTTCATTACATTAATCATCAGTGGGCCATAATCACGTTTCTAGACTTTTAGTCTAGAATTTCAAGCCAAACTGATGACCCAAGAAATATACTATTCAGGAATGACTTACACTGCTCTCTTAGTATCTCTAAATGACATCACTAACTCTTTACTCTTTAAGTGCATTATCTCTTCCACTGATCAAGAGATTGGTAAAGCCATATTGATAACAACCTTTAACAGTAAAAGATCAAAGCCAACAGCTTGAATATATTGTTACATGGGTCCCCTTGCTAAGACACCACTAACAATAAAATGAAAACTTTTAAAGAGGAAACCATTCCTTTCTTCTCTTACCTTTACATTAGCAATGTGATACTACCTATCTGCCAATATTTGAGCATTTATCATAATCTTAATTTATGTGACCCTTGTGCAATATATTTTGTTATCTTTCTACTTATCTAGCAACAGAAAAAAATCATTAGTGTGCTTATAAATAATAAAAAGAACATATGTTTCATCTGTTCAGCATAGTGTACTTTTCTTGTCCCATCATGATGCACTTTATTATATAGAATCTAGTGGCTACTTTTTAATTTACTCATTCATTGATTTTTTTTTCTTCCAGTAAACATTCATTCATCCAGTAAACATATTTAAGCACTTACCAGAATGTCAGGCCCTGAGTATGGAGTCAAGCTATTTGTGAGGACTTCTTTCTCTGTTAAAATTCAAATAATAATAATAATAATAATAATAACCTTTTAAAAAATGTTAAGCACATTCATTTCTTCATCAAAAAGCTTTGTTAGGGGAAGCCAGGATGGCTCAGTGGGTTAAGCGCTCACTTTGCAGCGCCTGGGACCGAGGATCGAATCCCGGCCCTGGCCTTTGTGGAACCATATGCTGAACTGGGGAGTTCCCCCAGTTCAGTTCTCTCCCTATCTCTGTCTCTGTATCTCTCTCTCTCTCTCTCTCTGTCAAAAATTAATAAAATAAATAAGTAAAACTTAAAAAAAAAAAGATTTGTTAAATACTCACAAGGCTTCAAAGCTATGCTCTAAATTTCAGAAAGGTCCTAAATGTTAGCATTACATAATCTAGGTATTTCTATACCCACCTTTACTTTCTCAAAAATGGCAGACTCTACTTATTTTTATGGAAATAAGAAGACTTGAGGGGAAGCCGGGATGGCTCAGTGGGTTAAGCACTCACTTTGCAGTGCTGGGGACCTAGGATTGAATCCTGGTTCCGGTCCCCGCCTGTGTAGACTCATATGCTGAACTGGGGAGTTCCCCCAGTTCAGTTCTCTCTCTGTCTCTGCCTCTGTATCTCTCTCTCTCTCTCTGTCAAAAAATTAATAAATTAATTAATTAAATTAAAAAAAAAGAAGTCTTGGTCCTTTGCATCATATAATGTTGTACATAGTATATATAACATTTCTATAATACTTACATATAGTAAACTTTTGGAGTATGGCCTTTCTGATATTTTGTCAGTGAGATTCGCTGTAGTGTATATTCTTGTTTAGGACAATTCACAGCCCTAGAGTTAAAGTGAGAGCTATTTAGTACAAAGGATACCATAAAATCTATGTGTTAAGTAAACAACAGACAATATAAGAAGGTGTCTTTACTGCTTTTAGTCCTGATCCTTCCATCTCATGTTTGCACCTCATCCCTCCCAACAAAATGCCATGTCCTTCTATAAGTTTCTATGTTCCGCAAACTCTACTGCTTCTCCAAAAAAAATTCAACCTCCTGCTAACAATAGAAAGCTTTCTTATTGCTTCTTTTTAGCATCTTAGACCTCAAGTAGAACTCGGGGCTCAGATCAATAGGCACGCATGATTAATTGTGCCCAGAGTGGAGCATGGGCTTCGAACTACTAGTAGTAGCACATCCTGCTGGGATGAGTTGTTAAATAACATGCCTACTATAGATAGGTGTACATTTTTTAAGATTTATTTTATTGTTTTTGGGGTTTTTTTTTTAGAAAAGGTGAGAGATAGAGAGACAGAGGCAGACAGAAAGAGACAGAAGGAAAAAGAGAGAGTCCAGAGCAGTCTCCATAGTTCTACATCATTAGTTTTCTGACATCCTTTCATTCCACACAGGTGGATATGGGGACATGTGCACTGAGACCAAACTGAGGGCCTTCCTCATGGGAAGTGAGAACCTTTGCTGCCAACTGGTGGTTACCAGTTGTGTGCTGAAGCATATGGGTTTTCAGGGCTGGGGGCTGGGATTCAATCCCCGGACCTTGCAGTTGCAAGTGCTCAACAGGCATCCCTAGATAGATATTTTTCAAGACCACAAAGTTCAGATTCAGATCAGGCAGTCTAGTTATATAATATAGTTATAGTAGTCCTCATACAATGCAGTATTGGGTTATTTCCTATTTATTTTAAGGTCCAGTACTCTAACAAAAGACACTCACTTTAGCTTTTTGGTGCTTCGCTCATTTATGTGACCATAAATAAACATCGACTTACTACTGTGTGTCATACACTATTCTAGACTCTGGGTGGCAACAATATCTAGAATATTTTTTTTAAGTTTTTTATTTTATTGTTTTTGACAGAGAGAGAGATAGAGACAGAGGGAGATAGAGAGAAGGGGGAGAGCCCAAAGCAGTCTGCATAGTTGTACATCATCAGTTTTCTACATGGTTTCATTCCACACAGTTGGGTGGGGCCACACAGGATTGAAATGGGGTAGGGGGCCTCCTGCATGGGAGACACACCCCCTCGAACCAGGGGCCAAACCTAGGGGAAAGAACTGAACTGGGGGCCTCCCACATGGGAAGCACACCCCAGTTTAGCATATAGGTCTGCACAGGCCAGGGCTGGAATTCAGTCCTTGGTCCTTAGGGATGCAAAGCAAGTGCTTAACCCTCTGAGTCATCCCAACTTCTCCTCTAAAACATTTTAATGTCAGTTTTAAAGAAAGTTCCTTTGGGTATCAAACAAGAAGAGAAATATGCTATGAATAATTCTAAGATTTAAAGGCAATAGAGGAGGCTGACCTTGGAAAGGAGGGTACAAACAGGCAAGAGGACTACCAGGAAAGTATGTGGCATAGAGAAAAGGGGAAGAGAAAGTTTCAACATTTTTTTTTTTAATGTAGGTAAAAGGTCTAGCAAGTAAAAAAATGCAAAATGTTTATTACTGACCTGGAGATTATCAGAGACATTGGTGAGAACTACTCGGCGGTGTACAGGGGATGGTAGGGAATCCAGATTGAAATGGGCTGAAGGATAATGGGAGCTGAAGAAATAGATGTGATGCGTATGGAAAATTCTTGGACAATGGAGGCAGAGAGCAGTGGCTATGTGCGTATAGGTTAATGTATTTGTTTTTGTTTTTTTTGAGGTTGTGTTTTAAAAGGGAAGATTTCTACATATTTAAAAATAATTAATAAGCTGTTCTTCTTATACTTTGGGGAAAGAGTGAATTCTGCTCTCCTCAATTTACCAGTAGTCAGTTTGATTCAAGATGTCCCTATTTTTCTACCAAAAATCTCTGGTTAAATGGTTTTGATTTAATGGTGTTCTCTGAGATTAGGGGGGTTGAGGGACATTCAAATTAGACAGGTTCTATACTCTCAAAGGGAGTAGTAGGAAGACAAATTCTTGAGTTCAAATGACTTTATATTGTATGAGATGCTAAGATAGAGAAATAGATACTACTCTACGAGATCAAAGCGGAGGGAACCTCAATTCAAATTGGGTCAGCATAAGCTTCTCAGGTATTTTTCTTTGAAAGACAAGTAAATATTATAGCCAAGAATGGGACAATTCTAGGAAAAGATTGTAGGCATGAAGATATTGAGACTTTAAAAATTATTATATTTTTAGATACTGAAAGTAGGTGGATATAACTCATGCAAATACTCATACCTATTGTGGAGAAAGGAAGAGTTTGAAAAGGAAGGAGATAATACTTCGTTAATGCAGGTCTTTGTGGCATGAGCTATGGTGTTTGACCTCTATCTTAAAAATACCTGGGGAATTACTGAAGAATTTCAGAAGCATGACATTATTACCACCACCACCACCACCACCACCATCATCATCCTCACTATAAAAGTTCATCCATATTGAGGGCTTATTCTGTGCCATGTATACTTTTAAGCATTGTGCATTCATTATCTCATGTAATCCTCTTAACCACCCACACATATAAGTATGAATTTTATTCCCAAGTTAGTTATTTGGAAATGAGTGCTCACAGAATTAATGCTTGGAACTGAATCCCAGAATCTTCTCCAATGCTTCCCATAAAAGCCAGCCACCTTTATCACCCCATACTCTCAATGATGTGTTTGGTGAGAACTTGCCTACTTCTTTACATTAATTTCTTCTGTAGCAAAGTCTCACAATTGAGTTTCTAGTTCCTGGATTGTAGTCTTGTGCCCAAGCTATTAACTAGGAAAACTGGAAAATCCAGGAGCATTTCTGGTGTTAGGATGGCAGGATTCGTAATGAGGGATGGTCTCCAAACAAAGGAAAGTGTTTCAAAATATCCTGAGAGGCCAAGCCATGTGACAAAAGTTCTCTAAAACCCCTACAGATGGTACAAAATCTAAACAAATTCTGGCATTATAACGCCTTTTTTTAATATGAGTGTGAAAATGGTATAAAAAAATGTATATTTGAAGTCAGATGATCCAACATGGGAGTCTCGTTCTGCCATGTAGTAACCATGTGGTTTCTAAAAGTTGCTTATATCTTTAAGACTTACCTTCCTCTTCTATAAAATAATTTACAGTGACATGTGGCCTAGATATGATGTGTAGATAGGGCATGGGTAAAATGCTGATTTTTTTTTTTAAAGCAACAGTGTCTGTATTCCAGGGTCTAAGCTAAAATCTTTCATGTGAATTTTCAGTGACACTTCCGGAAGTAAGACAAGGACCTAGCCTTTCTTCTTTTAGTAATTAGGAACACAGAGACTAACCCCCATGTATACAATTGAGACTGTACTCTAGGAACTCTATTTAGCAAATGAGGTGTTATAATAATCTTTCTTTTCATCTGAAAAGAAAATTAAAACAACTTAAAAATTTTATTATAGTAACTTAAATAGGGTTTGTGACATGTGCCAACTAAGAAGAGGATTCTTATCTTCTTTGGGGGCAGGATGCAGCTCAAGAATATAGTGGAGACACAAGGGGAAAGCTGGGGGTGGGGTTGGGAATGTCACTCTAAGGAATGACAGAGCCATACACTTAGGAGCCAGTTACGTTTTCCTTTTCTGCTTTGTAATTCTGTTATGTTATCGTAAAAATGAACTTAAGGCTATTCACCGTACAGCCTTGTGTTCTGTGTGTTATTAGGAGTAAAGAGAAAGGCCTGTGTTCACCCTCAGGACACAGTGTTATAGCTTGAAATAGTTGTCACCAGATGGTCAGGGGAGCACACACTGACAGAATGAGAGGGGTGGAAATGAAGAGATAGGAAACCAGCCACAGCCAGTAAAAGATAAACCCTTGCCAAGATTCCTCAGAAATAACCAAAAGGGAACCAGCCCTTCTGTGCTCATGCAAGGTGGGGCTGGAGCCAACCCTGGTGGTGCCCTCCAAGTCTTCTTGGGCCAGTGGACAATGTTCGTGCAACCACTTTCCAGCTTCATTGCGCTTTGCAGTTGAATGTGTGTACCTGCCACTCCCAGAGAGCTGGCACCCTGGTGCTCTTCTGGAGAGCCAGACGCATGAAGGAATTTGTGCCCCTAACTCAGCCATGATCCTTAACAGTGGAGGAGAGCGCAGAAGCTCACCTCCTTTTTCTCAAGTCTGGACGATGTTGTACTGCAGAACTTGTGGAGGCATTGGGCTCAGTCAGGGATTCAGCTGAAATCACACAATAGTTTTGCGGTCTCTGCTTCTGCTTTCTCCTTGGGAAGCATTATTAACAAATCACTTGTACCTGAATCCTTGCTTCAGGGACTGCTTCTGGGAAGCTAATGGAAGACCAGGCTTTGCTCAGCTTGATTCCTGACTGAGAAGGAAGGAACATTAGAACCCGATCATCAAGGGAACTCAGGGACCTTAGGTTTAATTATATAAAGATACCTAAAGTGTTGTTGTCAAACACTGCTCATGTCTTTCATATACATCCCCCACTTCGAGTTCCTTTGTGGAACCTTAAATGTGTCAATTTCTGTTCACCTTCAATAAAATGGTAACAGTTTTGGGACTGAGTTACTGTTTTATGGCTACAAAATTACTGTATATGTGCAAAAGCTCTTTTATGTGCTACTTTTTCAAAAATAAGAAAATTTACAGATGCAAATATTTAAATCATAATTAAATAGATCATTGATATAATAATATTTCAAAAATATAAAATGAAAGAATGTTTTTCAAAATTTAAAATAAATTAAAAATTCCAAAGCTTTTATTTTATGGTATTTACTTTATGTTAGTTGTATTTTTAATCATAATCACCTTTCCCTATGTGATGACTATGTGCATATCTAGGCATGAAGCTATTTCAAGGAGAGCAAATATGATGTTTAACAAGTAAATAGCCACAACAGTTTGCATACTATTCAAACTGTACTAAATACAGATTTTCTTTTTCCTTCCTGCTTGACAAAAAAAGAACTCTCTTATATTGTCTTGTATATTTGTAGACGGTAATGATATATATAAACCTTACTTTTTATTTTTTTTATAGATGTGATTATTTTAATACTTGGCAAAGCCAAATTTTGAAAATGGTATCTTTAATATATCAGCTCCCTTTCCCCACCCTCTCTCACTGTCTTCATGTGAAACAAAACAAGCAATAATACAGAATCTTCTTTGAGTGATGTAATTATCTCCCTTTTCAATAAAATTAAGCATACATATAAATGTTATGATGATGTTTAGCAAACCCACAAGTATATTTTTAATATATATATATTTTTAATATTTATTTATTTACTTATTTATTTTGACAGAGAGAGAGAGAGAGAGAGAGAGAGAGAGATACAGAGAGAGAATTGAACCGGGGGAGCTCCCAGTTCAGCATATGGGTCTGCACGGGCCGGGGCCGGGATTCGATCCTCAGTCCCCGGGGCTGCAAAGTGAGCGCTTAACCCACTGAGCCATCCCGGCTTCCCCCACAAGTATATTTTTAAAGTTGTTTTAAAGGCACATAAGAATTACCTTGGTGTTCCCTGTTTCTTTAGGATGGAGTAGGAGAGGAAGGCATCTGTGTCAGTACATATAGTATTAAATATTTAGTACCATTACCTGTGATGTTCAACACTTAATACCACTACCTGTGATATAAAATTATTGGTCTCTCTAGTTGTGGCATTAGATATTTCAGGACAATGGTGCTACCACAAAAGTATATCAGCAGGTTTTAGTAGCAGTTCATGCTGTTCTTAAAAATAATGTTTCCTGAACTATCAAAATAGCACATGGCCCAATGATAGACAGGACAAACTTGACTATTAAGCCGTCCGCCTCCTGGCTTCTCTGTGATTTCTCTGCTTCTTCCTCTCCTTTGCTTCACAGCTTAAGCATAGCTGCCATGTAGGAGAAAGATTAGATAAGAAGACTAATCTCTACCATATTTCCTGGATTATTTTAACTAATAATTTCCCAAGCTGAAAAGGAAAGATATGCACATGGTATTCTTTACTTGACTGCTAATGCTCAATATATTAAATACATCTAAACACGTTGATGCACATAGAAAAAGCTTAGACTGAATATTCAAATAAAGAATCTTATAGGACAAAAACTCCTGAGTCACTTAGATCCAGTTTTTCTGATGAAATGGCTCTCTGCCTTGTAAAAGAATTTCAAACTAACTGTGACTAGAAGAAATGGAAAGATAACTTCTTTTCTTGTCTCCTCCAATTAGTTTTATTTTACAGACTAAACTATACCAATCAACAACAACAACAAAAATCCTAGAAAACATGTTTACGTACTTTGTTGTATTGACTTTCTGAGAGTTAGGACTATGATGCTTGAAGATTGAATTTAATATACCTCATCATTTTCTCTCATGAAGTGGAATTACTTGGCCATTTTTTTTTCTCTCTCTCTCTCTCTCTTTTTAAAAGTTTTCTAGCCCACTGATCTGTTCTGTGATTGTTTCCAGTGGCAATGGTTGGCAGCCATTAATGTACTCTAGCGTAGTACTTATCAATCCATTGAAATTCAGTAATTGTGGGCTATGATTATATATTGATTCAGAGATTAAGATAGAATTACTACTTTCTCTCATATATATTTTTCCCATTAGTAAAGGAAATGTTCATGGGCTTTGGATAAGCTCTTAGTGTTAGTTGTTATTTGAAAATTCGAGTATTTTAAAAAATGTTTACTTTAAAGGGAATAACCAGGGTACTTACCTTACACAGAATAAAATATAGGCTTGCACCTCAGAAATTATATATATTTTCAATATAATCCAGACAAAAATCAATATTAAAGTTATCATTTAATAAATTAAATTCAAAAATGAAGATTCTGACTATTACTACAATATTTGTAAAAATGGAAATGTTGACATTTTACTTAGTTAAACCACAAATACTTAACAAACACCTACTGTGGTTTACAAAATTAACTTAAGTTTGAGAGATTAAAAAAAAATTAGATACAGCTGCCTTCTCACCCAAAGAACCTAGTCATACATAGTCAAACAGTGGAAATGAAATTGGCATACATTTAAAATGCAAAGTAGAAATGAAGGTGAATGTATAAATGCTAACCTGGAATTAGCATAACATACAGTCTACTTAATTAACTCTCTCTTACAATTCAAATTTCATACGTTTAAAATTCTTTTATTTTCTGCCACACATATGTAGTATGTCTCATTATTCACTTTAGGAGGAAAACAATGCTCTGTTGAGTCTCTAAAATAAAGTTTGAGTTGTGGGAAGAGAAATTGAAAACCAGGAAGAGAACTTTGTTACATTTGGTTGTGCTTAGATTATTTTCAAACTATGCATCATTTACTTCTAGGGAGGCTTTATTATATTAGTATAGGAGACCCGGCATAAGGTGGAGATAATGTTATAATGAAGAACAGATATTTGTACATACACTTGTAGGTATATATTTTTCCTAAACTGTTCAACTACTATTTTTTTACTATTAACTATCAAAATATTTATAATAACAATTAATATTTATTTGTAAATTCATGGACAAATTGGAAAAAAAAAAAAAGTTAAACTGGAGGAGCCAGACACAACAGAGGGACTGCGATATACTTCTGTTTTTATAGTTTAAAATCAGGTACTAAATGTTATGAAGGAGATTACCATTAGAAAGGGATAGTTAACGGGGTTAGGGCTGACAGAGTTTTCTAGGGTCCTGGTAATATCTATTTCAATATGGTATAGATGCATTTACCTTATGAGGTTCACTGAAGTATATACTTACAATTTGTCATTTTCAGAAAAGGAAGAGACAGAGAAATAAGCAAAACCCAAATATTTCCAGAAAACGTTTTGGCCAACTAGTATTGTAGGACTTTAAAACAAAAACATATTAAATTTAGGTTTGTCATGATTTAGCATGCTTATGGCCAAATTTCATTACCTAAGACCCTAAAAGACAAAACAGGACATAAACGCTAAATTTTATAGTCATAAAAATCCACAAAACAATAAATAGAGTCATGTATTTTGAGAAAACACACACCATGATTTGCATAAAATGTATTCAATGAGCTTTGTCAGAGAAACCTATAAATTGGTAACTAGCAAAATTATAAATTAAAAAGAATCAAATTTGTTTTTTAATTATAGAGTAATATGGGAAAGATAATTGGACACCTTCGAAAGGTTTTTGAGTTCTCTAATAGGGAAGCTAATACTATTTAAGATATCATTAATGGTTCACTTGGCCTGAAAATATCATAGTTAAGAATGAAATAATCCTAATCACAAATACTGATCACTGGAAACAAGCATGAGGGTATTTATAAATATCTGAATGATTGAAAGTTAAATTTTGCACACAGATATGTGATGTCATGTTGAGTAAAAATGAGTGTTATGTGAGGTAGTTATATATTAATAATATAAGAAATCTGAGCTATAATATAATCCTTAAAAAATGCAACTTAATTGTGATCATTGGTGTTAATTTCATTAAAAATTTTTATTTCAAATCTGGAAGTTATTGGAGTGACTCAACTTTTTATTTTTACAAATGTGCAGCCTTACACCCAAAAGTTAGCAAACATGAGATAAATACAAATTCAGCTGTTTAACTTATGTCTTCTAACATTGTCCAATACACTCATATGCTTTCATAGAAAAATGTTTTATGATACTGAAATAAATGTATGTGTACCATCACTTTTTCCCCCACTGATAAATCTTAAAAGACAGCTACTGAATTTTTTTTATTGAGATATAAATAACATCAAATATCATATTAATTTCAGGTATCCAACATGATTTGATATTTTTATATATTGCTAAATTATAACCATAATAGATCTAGTTAACATTCATTACCATACATAGTGACAAAATTATTTCCTTATGAGAACTTTAAAGATTGACTTCTAGTAACTTTCAAAAATAAACGCAGTATTAACTCTAGTCACTATGGTGTACATTACATCTCCATGACTTCTTTTAAAGATTTATGTTATTGTTTTTGACAGAGACAGAGAGTGATAGGGACAGAGAGAGACAGAGAGAATTGGAAGGGCCCAGAGCAGTTGCCATAGTTGTACATCATCAGTTTTCTACATGGTTTTGTTCCACATAGGTGGGCGGGGGCCATGCAGGGTGGGAACTGGGTTGGGGGCTCCCGCATGGGAGGCACACCCCCTCAAGCCAGGGGTCAAGCCAGGGGTGCGTGAACTGAACTGGAGGCCTTCTGCATGGGAAGCACACCATAGTTTAGCATATGGGTCCACACAGGCCAGGGCCGGGATTCGATCCTTGGTCCCCAGGGCTACAAAGCAAGCACTTAACCTGCTGAGCCATCCCAGCTTCCCATGACTTCTTTTATAATTGGAACTTTGTATCTTTTGATAGCCTTCATTCATTTCAACCAACTCCCCACCCCCATCTCCAGAAACCACCTATCAATTCACTGTATTTATGAGCTTTATTGTTTTCTGTTTCCAGATTCTATGTATAAATGAGGTCATATGGCATTTGTCTTTCTCTGTGTGACTTATTTCATTTAGCATAATGCTCTTTATGTCCATCTATGTTGCCACAAACAGCAAAATTTGATTTCCTTTTTTTTTTAATGGCCCAGTAGTATTCCATTGTGTATGTATAGCACAACTTCTTATCCATTCATTCATCAATGGACACTTAAGTTGTTTTCATATCTTAACTGTTGTAAATTATGTTGCAGTGAACATGGGAGTGAATATATCTTTTGAGTTCATGTTTTTGTTTTTTTTCAAATAAATACCCAAAAGTGGAGTTGCTGGATCATATGGTAGTTCTTTATTTAATTGTTTTGCAGGAAAAGCCGGGATGGCTCAGTGGGTTAGGCCGTCACTTTGCAGCCCCAGGGGACTGAGGATTGGATCCTGGCACCGGCCTGTGCAGACCCATATGCTGAACTGGGGAGTGCCCCCAGTTCAGTTCTCACCGTGGTGAGACCCCGGCCCAGTTCCTGCCCTGTGTAGCCCCGTGTCCACCTGTGGAATAAAACTATGTAGAAAAACCAATGATGTGCAACTATGGAGACTGTTCTGGTCCCTCCCCCTTCTCTTTGTCTCTGTCTCTGTCTCTGTGTGTCTCTCTCTCTCTCTCTCTCTCTCTCTCGCTGTCAAAAACAATAAAAATAAATCTTTAATTGTTTTGCAGAACTTCATGCAGTTTTCCATAGTAGCCACACTGATTTACGTTCTTACCAACAAAGCACAAAAGTTCTCTTTTCTCCACATCCTTTTCAAGACCTATTATTTACTTTTTTTTTTAACCTTTTTTCTACTTATTCTAATTCAAGGGATTTAAAGGTGTGGTGATTTGGTTTGGGTTTTTTATCTCTGTGTTTAAATAAAGTCTGATTTAGCAGCTAAGTACAGACTGAAGCAGGGCAGCTATCTGCTTATCAGTTTGGGGCAGCCCCTCATGGTCTTCATAGAATCACTAGAACTCTTTAGAGCACAGTTTGAAGACAGTTTATTCTAAAAGTAATTGCTGGAATTCTATTATCCTAAGGAAATAAACTGGTGAGCAGTTATAACGTAACTCTTCAACAACAAATAATAATAAACAAGAGAAAGTGATTCAATAAATAGGGTTTGATGTCCAAGTGTATAAATTATTTTGCATGGAAACAAATTATTTTATGTGAGAACCAAATTCTTGTTTATGGGGCAAAATGTTTTTGTTTTGTTTTTTTCTAAACAATTGACAAGGTTTAGTTAATTATATTTTTAACTCTAATAAAAGAAGGTCCATCTTTCTCCTAATAGTACATCTTATGTTTTTTGTGTACCCCAAAATATCTAATTGAACAGATATTATGTATAGGAAGGTCACGTTGCATTTACTTTTATTTGAAATTACACCTTTTATTCTTTGAACCACACCACTGAAATTCCATGTTAATCAATGACTAAAGTTTTACTGGAAAGATTCTACTCCAGTGTATAGAGATCTGATTTAAGCTCATTTTAGATTTGAGATTCAGCACAACTTTAGATATGTCTAATTAAGTTTAAGTTCCCCGTTTTTTGTTACCTTGTAATGCTATAGCCCTCATCTTTTTTTGTAGGGAGTAAAACCTTGTTCATCAATGGCACAATTAGGACATAGCCTTTTGTTTAAATAGATTTATAACAAATTTCAAAGTCTTTGGAAGGAAAATTAAATGACACAATTGCAATTTGTTAAATACTATGGTGATATCTAGCGTTGATCCAGTTAGCAATATTCAGTACCCTAAATATTCAACTCAGGGGAAGCTGAGATGGCTCAGTGGGTTAAGGGCTCACTTTGCAGCCCTGAGGACCGATGATCAAATCCTGGCCCTGGCCCATCCAGACCCATATGCTGAACTGAAGTGTGCTTCCCATGCAGGAGGCCCCCAGTTCAGTTCTTGCCCTCCCTTCCTGCTTTGGCCTCTGGTTTGAGGGGCATGCCTCCCACGCAGGAGGCCCAGTTCTCATCCTATGTACCTCTTCCTCTGCCCCCCACCTACCTGTATGGAATGAAACCATGTCAAAAAACTGATTATGTACAACTGTGGGGACTGTTCTGAGCCCTCTCTTTTCTCTGTTTCTCTCTGTCTATCGCTGTCTCTGTCAAAAATAATAAAATAAATCTTTAAAAAAATAAATATTTAACTCAAGCAGGTGATTTAAAATTTAGAAAATAAGAGTATGTTACTCCAGTGCATAATGTATATCAGTATTATAATACAATTAATCCACAATAATGATACCTAATATCTGTTTAACTCCTTGAAAAGAGAAGCATTATACATAAGTACATCATGAACCTAAATGTTAGGCTCTTATTTAAACTCAGTTCTTTTTGCTCTCTATATTTTTAATCCAGGTGGGTTGCTTGGTTCAATGTTCCACCTGATCCTTAATTGCTATGAACATTTTTTTAAATATGTTTATAACTATTTTTTGATTTGTTACCAGAAGTTTTCACTAAAGCTCTCGCTAAAGTTATACAACTTATTTTTAGTATTCAAACTAAAATAGATAAGGATGCAAAGACATGATTAAATCCTAAATTATACAAAAAATTTGATTCCCAAAAGGCTAAATCCATGTCACAGATGCCTCAGATAAACACAGTAATTGTGTACTTAGAAGATTTCTAAAATATTTGCTAATCTTCTCAAAGCCCAGAAAGTTCTGTAAAAGCTCCAGAGCCACATTTTGAAGTAAATTTTATGGTCCTGGAAGACATCAAGACATAATAAAATACAGTTATTTTATTATGGTGTATTTCTGGGGCCCACCTGATTTAAATATAAATAAGGTTGATGACAAAGTTTTTCTATTGCAGAAAATTATTATTTGGGAGACAAATTCTGAGCGTTTTCACCTTTTTATTTTTATTCTAGTTTGCTTTTAGAAGATTGTTTATGGTATCTGTTTGGAGGAATGTGTTTCATGCTGTGTCCTTCATTAAAAAGATTAAGTACTTGATCAATCCTTAACCTCTCAGCGCATCTCATTAATTTGGTAATTTATTCATCAAAAATACACTCTGAGATGTGTTGGGATTGAAGGTCTGGTGTGTTGATTCAAGAAAGCATGCTGTGTACTGTCATGGACCTCATCACTTAGAGTAATGTGCCTGCAAAGGGAGGAGTAGAATTTTAGAAGAAATATAAAAAGTGTAGAAATGTTCATGTTTTTATGCTACCAATCAAAATGAAATATTTGGGATTTTTCTGTCTGTCTTTTAGAGTTAAAAATTCTGCATAGCTGCAGCATGTGGAGAGTTAATTTATAAAAATAAAGACCTTTAGTAAAAGTTTATATCAGCACTTCTTTTCTAAGGGGCTATTTTTATAGATTAAAGAAGTATAAAATAGAATAATTTTAGAAGAACTTCATTACAACTGGAACCATTTTAATATGTTGAATTGTCCCTCAATTTAATAAGGAGCTATATACTTTATATATAATTGTGTGTATTATACACACAAACACAGAGAGTGAGAGAGAGAGATTATGTATTTCAAATTCATTGGAAACAAATTAAAATTCATACACATAAACACATATACACACATATATGTACCTATACTTTTATTTAAGTTGCATTATTTTGGGCCTCTTTAACCTAAAGTATTTTACAGTCAGAAATAACTGTGTATTGAACACACACACAAACTCACATACATGTTTTTATGTAAATTGATAATGTTGAAACTCAATTATTCTGAGAAATTTGTAATCAGGAATCTCAAATCCAAGCTTCCCTAATGATAAAGCCAAATTAAACTCTTCTATCATAACTGAGTGCTCTGTGGTCCTTAAAATCCTATTCAGCTCAGAAGCATTATCTTCATAGTATGCAATTAATCTTTTTTTTTTTTCATTTTAGTAGACACATGCTCATCTGCTACTCATCATTCTTACTAGTTAGCAAGGAAGGGGAAATGTCTTCTCTAGGTTTCAAGTTTCACTTTGAATAAAATCTGAGAAACCATGTGGATATCCAATAAAAATTAAACAGAAGGTAGAAAGAGAAAAAGAAGGAGAAAAGAAAGAAGAATGGAAGGCAATGACAAAGATAAAAATGAAATAAATAAACAGATTAATTTTATTCAGGTAAGTGCAATAGGGAGATCCAAACACCAATTTCTGAGCAGTGCGGTTTTGCCTTAGACTTATAGGAAGGAATATACATGTTAAAGATGGGTGATACACTGTGGGATTGTAAGGATGACACTGTAGTCTATATTTTCAGGATAATACACCCTGAGTTTAGTTTGATTTAACAATGTAAGTTAGCTTAAAACTTTTAAAAACTTTTTTTCTTTGCTTTGCTCCCCTACTTAAGGACTCTGCCCAAGGCTGTATGCATACCAGCCTTAATGACTCTGTTTGCTCAAGGCTGTGTGCAAGCCAGCCTAAAGACTTGCTCAAGGTAGTATTTGCATATGATTTACCCTTATCCCTGAAACCAACTAGACTCTGGAAAACACCTTTTCTTTTTCTAGTTACCTAGGAATTGCTGGACCACCTCAGTCTGTATTGGGCTTTGTCACAGGTGCATAAGGGAGTCATCTGAGAATCTTATGAGAGTCATGAGAAAAAATGGACAGTGGATTCTATCTAACTCATGTAGAAAAGAGTGATTGAGTTAAGCTATTTCCCATAACACGTAAGGGAGAATTTTGGATAAAAAATGCTTAGAGGGATTGCTTAACCATCGCTTTTCAAGGGCAGAGTATGCAGGTAAAATGCAACATTGTCAGCAGAAGGACAAGAGAAAAGAAAGAAAACCAACCCAGATTTTTATTTAGGAACATTATTACATTTTTCTGTATGCTAACTGCTCAAGTTAAATTTGGTTTACAAACAAAAGCTTTTCTTTCAAATGTTCCCTTAATGTTTTCGATGTGTATTAATTTTTAAATTTGATTTAAAATTTTAAATTTTAATTTGACCTTCTTTTTCTCTTTCATAATATATATCTCCATTACACAGACTATAACATTAAAGTATTGTATTTTGACTTGTTTATTCTCTTAACGCTCTTTGACAAGTAATCTAAATCATTATTGTTACCAGAGAGCAACTGAGTCCAGACTCATTCTGCTTGAGCCATTGAGTCAATAGACCAACACGAGAATTGGGCTATAGAATGAACATTTATTGTCAGAGCACCTGTGACCTAAGAAGGCAGTGGGTTTCCACCCTCAAAGACTACCTACCTCTTCCAGCCATGTTACCGGGGCTAGGCACTAGAGCCCCTGCTGTGCTTAGCAGGCTGAGTTGGCTGTTTCACACAAACCAAACCTCTGTGACCCAAGTGCTGCTCCTTGTTATATGTCCCTGCCTGGAAGGCGGTAGGAGGGTCCTTCTTCCTGTGTGAATTACAACCCATTACCACCAACTATACCCACCAATGCCAGCTTGCAGTGCTTTGTCAATGGTGGTCAATTAACATTACTCTTATGCTTGATCAGCCCCTGCAGCCACCCAACAGAAGAGAAAGAAATTCATCAGGTGCCTTGCTGGCTTATTTACTGCTGTTCTGGGAAGCCTCCTCCTTCTATGGCCACTCCCTTCTTCACGCTATTACACTATAGATATTTTATAATTAAAGCTAAATGAAACCTTAGTAGACATGGTTACATTTTTTCAGTTCAGCATATGGGTCCTCAAAGGCCGGGGCCGGGATTTGATCCCCCGTCCCCGGTGCTGCAAAGTGAGCGCTTAACCACTGAGCCATCCCGGCTTCGACATGGGTACATTTTATGAAATCAACTGCCTAATACCTTCATTTGTTCAAATAAAAATCTTTAGGGCCATGGAACTTTTCTAAGTTTAAACAATTAGTTCCCAAAGGAACAATCAAAATTGCCAAGAAAAGAAATCAGCTTGCCTGACTCTACTGATATTCTCATTGCATTGCATTGCAAGACACTTGTAGTCACATTTTGCAAGTGAATGGCAATAGTCTCTTAATGTGACTATTAGAAATATTAAAAATAAAACAGGGGAAGCCGGGATGGCTCAGTGGGTTAAGCGCTCACTTTGCAGCGCTGGGGACCAGGGATCGAATCCCGGCCCCGGCCCATGCGGAACCATATGCTGAA
Organism: Craseonycteris thonglongyai; assembly: GCA_004027555.1. NCBI lineage: Eukaryota > Metazoa > Chordata > Mammalia > Chiroptera > Craseonycteridae > Craseonycteris > Craseonycteris thonglongyai. The sequence goes on along the minus strand of PVKE010013246.1, from coordinate 4,456 downwards.
CTGGGAGCTCCCCCAGTTTAGTTCCCTCTCTGTCTCTGTATCTCTCTCTCTCCCTGTCAAAAATAAATAAATAAATAAAAATATTAAAAAAAAGTATAAATGTAAATTATAAAAATGATTTTAAAAATAAAACAGAAAGTTTCTAAATAATAAAAAAAGCTATTTGTCATTAAAATATTTAGAAGCAAAACCTAAAAATCAGCAATACTACTGGAAATGTGCAGAAAAGAAAAAACTACAACTAAAGTTGTAGACCACAAAAATAGTGATGACATAAGACTAAGCCAAAAGTTGCAACACTTTTAACAGATTAATATCAGCTTTAATTTTTTAAATGCTTCATTTTAAAATTCTTACAAGGATGCCAGGATAGCTCAGCAAGTTGAGTGCTTCTCTCTTAACTGCAAGGTTGCAGCATAACTAGTAACCGCCAGGATGGTGGTGAACCTCCTGTGTGGGAGGCTCCCAGTTCAGTTCCTGCCCTACACAGCCCCAAGTCCCCCTGTGTGGAATGAAATTATGCCACAACTAATGATATAAAGCTGTGGAGATTGCTATGGGCCCTTCTCTCTCTTTCTCTCTCCTTCCTCTCAAACAATAAAATAAACCTTTAAAGTTCTTACAATACAGCCTAATATTAACTATTACTCACCTAGAGTAACTCAAGGGTTTTAATTTTAGGTGAAGCTGCTTGGAGAAAAGTTTGATGCAGCCAGAGTTGATCTAGTTTCTGTAATGGTTCTGTGTACCTGATGCTAATTAGTTATAAAGTCAAGTAAAGGAAAAGCAAGGGATTTCTTGGCACATCAGTATCAGCTTGAGGGTAGCCTCTGGGTAATGTTTTAAAGCTGAGAGTCTAAGGAAATAAACCTGAAATTTTTATTGTATTTTTTATGGGAAGTTGGTCTTATGGCAGGATCACATCTGGTCAAAAGGGTGTTAAGAAAAAGAAATACCAGGCCAAAATGAAGTCATTTACCCCCAGCACAGCAAACCAAGATTTAATTTCAGTTTCAACCTCTCCCAGTACTCTGAACATTAGTCAATCAAAATTTTCTGATTAGCAGAAACAGGGATAGCTCTGCACAAGGGGCCCTCACTTTGTAGTCCTGGGGAACCAGGATCAAATCCTGGCCCCGGCCTGTGCAGACACATATGCTGAACTAGGGTGTGCTTTCCATGCAGGAGGCTCCCAGTTCAATTCTGACCACCCCCCCCCCACCCACACACACACACACCATTTGACCCCTGGCTCAAAGGGGTGTTCCTCCCATGCGGGAGGCCCCCTGCCTGATTCCTACCTTGTTTGGCCCTGTCCACCTGTGTCTTTAACAGTGAAAAACCAAACTCAACTACAAATCTTAAACTTCTCAAGATTATTCTCGATATCATTGAATTTGTTATTCCTTTACTCATAGGTTTATCTAGAGGTCAAGACAGTAAATAAAAAGAAACATTGTTTTAAAAAGTCAATGTGTAGAAAAATGACTTATCAGTGTGGCTCCTAGAAATGCAAAATTAATTAGGTTAATGTGGTTATATAGGCATGAAGTTTTCATGTGAATGATAAGAACATTAGACTGTTGTTCCCTTTCCTATTAAATGTACTATCGTTAAAAAACTTGCATCTTCCCTACAGCAGTAACTTATTAGAAAGAAAAAATTAGGGTTCAACTGAGAACTGAAATCACCATACTTTCGAAGAGTCATGAGAAAGATTAGCAAGCGAAAATAATCAAATAAAAAAAAATATATATATATATGAACCCCACATACATGAGTCAGAGACCCACATGCATGAGAGGTTCAGAGATAGACAGGAAACATACATATATAATACATCCTGAGCTAGGAATGAGGTAAGGTATCTTAGGGGCTCAAAACAGTCATTACAGAATGATAAGCAGAGCAGATGTTTAATAAATAGAAATTTGCCCTGCCTTATCAATAGGCAAAAGAGGTTATTGCTGATAATCTCTTATTATGGGCAAGGCCCCTAATTCAAATTTTTTTTGGGTAGGTAAGGGAGGAGTAGAAGTTTCTCTTGAGCCCAGGGCTAAGGTGGTCTTTAGCTTTAAAATAATCCACATACCACTAAGGCACATCTTGGAGTGGCTTGTTCTAAACCACCATAAGAGAACAGTGAATTGCTAATATGGCTTACTCACCCGAAAGTACTTGAAGAACTTCTCTTTGAAGTATCTGCCAATTCAATGCTACTATGTCACAAACTGTCAATCCTGACCAGTGTTCTACCTTGCAAAATCCTGAAATCACCCAACCCAGGTCCTAAAGCCCATAAAAGTATTTAGCCAAGATCTTAAACATGATAAATATCTTCCTCAGAAATTGGAGTTCTGACATACTTCTAAGACCCTGTCAAGGGGGTGTATTTAAAATTACTACACTAAGTTTAATTAACAGCTATTTTGGAGCAACATGTTTTCCTGGTGATATTTTTGGAAAGTTATCAATCAAACCAGCAGCACTATTTACCATATTTAAAATATCTAAACCTCAATTTCTCACATTGGGTATTGCAATCATTCTTTGCATGGATAACTCTTGGCTTTGCATATTTTAAAGAACAATTAAATATTATCAACTCAAAAATTGCAGCAGTTCACTATTTTTAAACTTACAAACTTTTTTTAAAAATTGCATGAGTTTATAAATTCTTCTAAAAATATGGTTTGTCCTTTTATCAAAGACAAGTTCAGAATATAAATTAATTGGGATGTCTGAATCACAATCAAGAAGCAGTTCACAATACAATTATAACATTTATTTTTCTTTAAGTTTCCTGGCTTTAAAAAATGGCTTTAAAATCCTTAAAAGAGTGCTTTCTTCTCTGTACAAGAAATTAATTGCAAAGGTTTTCCCATTAGGGATTTTTACTCTCTCTAGAAGGTGCCCGTATATCCAAATGAAAAAAAAGTCAGATAAAACTATAACCAACAATGAAAGAAACTGAATTGCTCATCAATAGATGTGTTCAAGCTGATCTAAGACAACATGTTTATATATGTTATAAAAGGGATTCAAGAATCCATTAGAATATAAGCTCCATAAGAGCACAAGCTTAGTATGATTTATTCAGTCATGCATTCCAATTGTCTAGACTAATACTTGTCATTAAGCTCAACAAATACTTGGAGAATAAATGAATAAATTGTCCAGAAACTTAGATTAAATAATATTTAGATTTTAAAAATTGTACACATAAGGCTCCATGAGTCTTTGCCTTGGTCCCTGAGCTCTAACAAGTCTTGGTCTGTACTTTCTCTAGTCACACCCCTTCTCATTGAGTGAGAATTCTTCAGGCCAAGGGATTATACTTCCAAGAGCCCATGGCATTCCCTCTGAGAGCATGCTGGGGATTCTGTATCCAAGTAAAGAGCCCTTAGCTCCCTTTTGGCAGATGCAAGGATTTTTATCTCCAGGAACAAATTTAAAGCCTGAAGATGACCTGTGGCCAAAGAGTTCTTTGTGTGATGAAGGATGGTGGCACCTGTACTTGCAGGACATGGTGTTCACTTCTATGGCAGTGATGTTCCTCAGAGTATAGGCCTGGGCAGACTGCAATAAGAGGGGGTCAGTGGGCTGAGGGTCTGGAGTTAGCTCTGACTCTGTCAACAACTAGCAACACAGAACTTCAAGGAATCTGAAAATTCTATATTAGAGTTGGCGTTCTAGGACAGATAGACTGACTAGATATACTATTTTAAAGATTTACTGTATTGTTTTTGATAGAGAGACAGAGACAGAAAGAAGGGGGAGGAGGGCCAAGAGCAGTCTCCATAGTTGTACGTCATGTGTCTTTTATTTTACACAGGTGGGCTGGAGGCCACACAGGGCAGGAACCAGGCAGCAGCCTTCCACGTAGAAGGTATGCCCCCACGAACTGGGGCTGAAACAGGGGACTCCCACATGAGAAGCTTGCCCTGGTGAGAACTGAACTGGGGGCCACACCTCAGTTCAGCATATGAGTCCATCAGGCTGGCCCAGTATTTGATTCTCAGACCCCAGAGCTGCAAAGTGAGCACTTAACCCACTGAGCCATCCTGACTTCCCCCAGAAGTACTATTTGAAATGGGACAGAAAACAATGGTACTGTCCCATTTCAAATAGTACGTATGGTCAGCCTACTGTAACCTTGAGTTTAGGCCAGTGAGAATAAGCTGACCATTGTTTGAAATAGGACAGTACCATTGTTTTCTGTTTCATTTAAAACAATACATCTGATCAGCCTAAGTAAAAAAATGTTTACCAAAAGGTGATGTAAGGGGAGGCCGGGATGGCTCATTGGGTTAAGCGCCCAATTGGGTTAAGTGCTCGTTTTGCAGCGCCGGGGACCAGGGATCGAGTCCCGGACCAGGTCAGTGTGGAAACATATGCTGAACTGGGAAGTGCCCCCAGTTCAGCTCTCTCTCTCTCTCTCTCTCTCTCTCTCTCT
>PVKE010013245.1:0-36875 GCA_004027555.1 Craseonycteris thonglongyai | reverse complement strand
AAAAAAAAAAAAAAAAAAAAAAAAAAATTAACTAACTTTCATGATATTATAACTTTATAAAAATACAACTAAAAAATTTGTGTAAGCCCATGATTCTAATAATTCAAAATCTTAAAAATCTTAAGGGTAATTAAATTACTGACTGATCTGTAATAATTGTTTAATAGATGACTTCCACTAGAAAGTCTCTTGAAATGTTTCATTCCATTTTCGATGACTGTTTTTCTGGTCTAGTGTTTTGCTTTTTTTCTAGCCTCGGTCTCACTGAATAAATCGGCTATATATGATATTGCAATATTACAGAATAGTATGACATATTGATTCACGTAAGAAAATAGAAATTCCTTGTTATTATGGAGAGATAGTATGGCACAAAAGTATACCTCAACAAAGTAAGATATGCAATAAGCCAGGCTTATTTAGGGCAAAATGAAGGCTAAACACCAAAGCCTTCAAAACACGTGGGAATAGTTTTAGCACACAGCTCACACTTCCATAGATAGATGTCCCCTTGTAATCCCTGTTGCTTCACATACATAAGCAAAGAAAAGCACTTAGGATTCATTCAATCCTGCCATGCAATTCAAATTTGTACTTCATGAGATGCCCTGTCTAGAAACTGTGTCAAATACATTGGCGCACATGCCTCCGCCTGGTACGTTAGTCTTCTTGTTGAAGCCAGTGTACATATCACTGAACTGCCCTATTAAACTTGACAAATATTTTCAACAAATACACCAAAAGTACAACTTCTAGATGAAAAATAGTTTCTAAAATATTATCTTAGTTATTTAAAACATAAAATACAAACTAGAAGACATCGTACCTTTAGCACTGATAGGATTTTTAGGGGTTTTGAATTATCTTTATAATTTTCTATATTAAAATAGTGCAAAAATGCTGTCTTTAAATATGTTGAACATGTAAAAGCCCAATAGCAAGCTACAGGGATATTGATTTCTGTTGCCACAATGCCATTCATTAAAACTCTTCTTACGTGGATGATCAATTAGTTTCAATTTCACCTAATAATACTCTGACCCAGCTCACTACTTAATCCCAAATAAAATCTCATGGGAAGTTTTGTCAAAAGTTTTTATGTAATCAAGATATTGTATACCTACTTCACTCCACCTGTGGACCATTGTGAATTACACCAATAAAGTTCAGTAAATGTTAAGTTTCGAAACAATTTTGTTGATTTATTTGGAAGATAAGAAAAATGCTTCATGTTCTTAGCTCCTTTTAAATCAGAAAATGTGATAGAAAAGAGATGTGAATATTACACATATATGTTCTCTCTGTGTGTGTATACTGTATATTGAGAGATAGTTGATATATAGAATCTGTACACATACAAACATATGAGGGCTGTCCAGAAAGTATCCAGCCATGTAATATGAAAAAATAGAAGCGCTTATGGCTGAATTTTATTCTAGACAGCCCTCACACAATCATACGTTCATTTATGTATGTGTGCATATACATTTGTGTATATATATTCTGTGCATATTTATTTTTTAGATAAAGAGTAAATGCAATGAAAAATATATTTGTATTTGCCAGGACTTATCAAGTATTATAATTCATTATATAGTACACTTTTAACAAAAGACCTGAACTTTATGAAATAAGGCTGAAATGTTCATCTTCTCCATGATTTTATTAAATCTGCCCTGTGCTTTCCTGGTTAGACCCAGGATGGGGGCAGTGAATTCAGTGATGTGGCCCCCAAACCCCAATAGTGAAGACATGATTGAATTTGAGCCTCGGCGCTGAAGTATATGAGTCCTGAGACAGTATACATTTTCGTGCCCTTGGTTGAGGGTTACTTTTCTCATCTGTAGGCTAACAATTTATTTCAAGGAATAAATAAGATAATTGAATGAGATTATATTAGCCTAGTAAGTGCTCAATTATAAACGTGCTCAATTATATACGTAAAAATAATTGAGGTGCCAAATGTTAAGTAAAATGGCTCATGGTCACACAGCTAAGAAAAAAAAAAAAAGAAAATGCTAGAAAGAGGCTGTGAATTCAAAGTCCACATCATTTCCACAGAAACTTGAAACTCCTGAATTTCAAGACTAGAGTCACCATTACTTTCCTTGATTTCATGAGATATTAATAGTGCTCTTCACCTACTAGGTGTCAGGCATCATTCTAAGTACTTTATATATTTGTAATTAATTCTTTATAATCAATATTTGATCTTGAATTTGAATTGTATGTTGTAATAAATACAACTTATTTACCTATTTTTAAAAAATATATTGGGGTGACATTGGTTAGTAGAATTGTATCAGTTCTGGGTGTGCAATTCTACAATATATCGTCTATGTGTTATATGGTTCAAATTTTTAATGATTTCAGCATTCATATAACAGTCGGGAAATCTAGTTTTTTATATAGACTCTAAAATGAAAATGTATAGGAACTTCACTACACTCCTTCAAATTTGCTGCAAACTATCAACTTTCAGTATCTTGGAAGTTATTCTGTACTTTTAACTGCCGTGGCTACATCCCCGTCACCCCCTGGCGGAATGAAAAGAAGGATCATTACTCTAGTTTACAGTGACATGTTTGTCAGTTCTCAATGCCTGCAAGATACTCAACAGGAACTGAGCGCCCACTTTTTACAAAATACTGCAAATTACTAGCAAATCCCGATGTCACCGGTGAAGCCCATGAGCCGGAGTGTCACAGATGTGTTTTTTTGATATTCGTGGTGTTTGAAATTGTTTTGGCATTTTAGTGAGTTGTCTGTTATTTTGTCTACTATTTTTAAATCAATTATAGAGCTACAAAGTTATCTATGCATCCAGTCAGAATAGCGCCAGTGAGAAATCACAGAAAACGAAAACCTAGTAGTCAGACCTTCACTACTGAAACCTCCCATCCACCTAAGTGGTTGGAAGCACTTCCTACACAGATGCACGCCTCCCTTCCTGGACCTCTCACAACCTACGCCCCTCTCTGAAAAAGTGGTTCAGGAAACATTATCTGTATCAGAACCCCCTGGGACGGAGGTTTAAATTCACACTTCCTGCCTACTTACAGAAGGAAAATTCTGGAGGGTACTGCCAAGAACCTGTATTTTAAATGAGCGCCCTGCACAGTTGTTTTGCAAGGAAAATTTCTTTGCTCCTGGGTGCACAGGGGCACGCCTGTAACACCCATGGAGTTGACAAAGGTCTTACCTTGAGGTCCCTCTTGCCTTTTAGGGTCTCATTTCCCCATGATTGCTCTGCTCGTTATTAGTGGATGGCCCTTTGGCTCCAAATTCACATGCCGTTGACCTGCTTTTTGATACTGGTGTTGGACCCTGGGAACGTATCTTGTTGGTCAGCTGGGGTAGAGTTGTGTAGGGAGACATTATGAATAGAGGCTGCTGAAGGAACATGACTTGGCCTTTATCAGGGGCAGGTGTCTTACTGGTTCTGAGAGCTATACTTCCAGGCTACCTCCATCCAGGCTTCCGTGACAAGGTGTTGCCCAGGGCTGGTCCCTCCCCAATGGGTTGTGCTGACACTCCAACCTGCACTGTCCTGCGGTATCCTAGCGAGTGCTAGTGGGGGACAGTCTGTCTAGTGGGCGCCAGCCACACCCTCTCCTTCGAGGCACAAATCTCAGCACTGGGGGGAAGCTACACCTTTTCCTCTTCGTCCAAAAGGCAGCTCTTGCTCTCTAGATGTCACCTTGGAATTGTGTTTTTAGTAAATGTCACATTTTTGTGCAACCTTCTTTTTGGATCCTCTCTGGCCCGTTCTTGTTTTACGTTCTCTTCCAGAATCTGGTCAAGATCGTCTTTCTTCGCATTTCGGATAAAGAGGAGGTCTTTCCTCTCTGTGCTCTTGTGGGGTCTGTGTCGCCTCTTTTCTACAGCATTTATTTCCTGTGATCAAAACTGTTTAATTCTCCACCAGTCTCCATAGTCTTTGAAAGCCAGATAGTGTTATTCTATCACTTAGGCATCCATGTCACCGAATACTTACTAGGTTCGTCCTTCTCCTTCATCTTCTAAATTTATATTTTAAAGGGTGGGAGTTACTGAGTTTATATAATGTGGGGGAAGTGTTCTTTATCTCCAGGCTGAATAGACTTCCTCTGGGCTGAGTGGGCTTTTTGTCTCATCTCAACCCACACAGAGCACGATGCCTTTCGAGGAGGAAGCGAGCACACTTCTGTGATTTCTGTAACAGTGAACACGGAGCTGTTAGGCATTGGACTCACGCCAGCATGCATTTCTCATTGACAATTAAACACCCATCAACTGGTAATGACGACTCCGAGTCACTTGTGACACAGACCAGACAGAAAGGCTATGATCTAGATGGGAAAGGTATTTGATCTCATTATTCATCCTTGGAGCCATTCTCTGCCTCAGAAAAGCTACAGGCCTGGAGTCCTCACTCAGGGAACAGAACGCTACAATATGTGGGATCATTTCTGAGGCATACACACACTCTGTTGTCTGTTATCTGTTGTATCAATGGGCTTTCTATTTGATTTGCATTGGTGTGTTTTCAGTAAGCATTAAACATTTCCTCAGTTATTAAATTCTAGTTTTCCAAACTAGCAAAGCTGTTGCATAATATACACACAGAAAGTTGATGTCCAAAAGGAACACATTTTTTTTCACACAGTATTTGCTTCTGGACAGTTGGTTTTAAAATATTAATATTCATTTTTAAAGTTATTTATCTTTTATTCCATTCACAAAATGTGTATCAGGTCAATGAAGGTTTTTCCTAACACAACCGTTTGGAAATGTGTGCTACACACAGATGAGATCAAGTTCGGTTTCTCAAGCAAGTAAAATGCAATTGATTGTAATACATTTTGACCCTCCCCCAGCACTAACAATAATATGAAGCTATGTCATTATCTTTGACATAGAGTTTAAGCTTAAACTAGTAACTTTTGAATCACAGGTTTTCACTCTCATTCTGTCTGTGGTTTGGGGGGAAATTATTCAAGTTCTCAACTATCAAAAGTAATCTGACCAACAATGGAATTGCATTTGTCCCTAATGTACCATAAACTATTGGCAAGAACGTGGCATGGCAAATTGAACTTTGGATAGGACATCTTATTTAACTTGTTTCTAAATTATGGGTATGTGATATTATTTTTAAAAAGTAGGTTTAAGTAACCAAAGGGTGTACATTTCTGAGAATTTCCCTTTTCATGATTTCTTTAACTTCTTGACCTGCATACTTCCATACAATGCCGTTATCCCAGTATACGACAAGACATTCTTTGTTGTGTTTCACAAAGCTCGTAATTATAGGAACAAGAACAATTTTTTTTAAAAAGATTTATTTGTATTTTTCTTGACAGAGAGAGAGACAGAGAGAAGAGGGAGGGCCCAGAGCAGTCTCCATAGTTGACAGCATTAGTTTTCCATATAGTTTCACTCCACAGGTGGGCGCGGGGCTGCACAGGGCAAGGAACTGGGCCAGGAGCATCTTGCATGGGCCCCGGCAAGAACTGAACTGGGGGCACATCCCGAACTGGGAGCACACCCAAGTTCAGCATATGGGTCCACATGGGCCAGAGCCGGGATTCGATCCCTGGTCTCTGGGGCTGCAAAGCGAGCGTTTAACCTGCTGAGCCATCCCAGCTTCCCCTAAGAACAATTTTTGAAAATATACAGGTCACTGAGTTCTCCTATCTTCTGTACCAAAATAACTACTCTTGACTTCCATTTATTTCATTTGGATTACATTATAAGTGCTTGCTTTGCTACATATTATAACTAAATTATTTTACTGGCAAATGAACAAAGGAAAATAAGTGTATCCATCTATATTTAACTGGTATAAGGAGAGCACCATGGAACAGATATTATTCAATGTTAAAATAACTTTTGATGAAATATAAGACCTTGCAAAAAGGTACTTAAGTCTTTCAAATTACAGGAAAGGGCAAACACTCTGAAATATACATGCTCAACAAATATCAGATGTATTTTATCACCATATATTATATACCTTTTTTTTTTCTTTTTTTGGTGTACCATTTAGTTTATTCCTCAATACTGTGAGACTAACAAAACAATTTATTTTATTTTACATATTAGAAAATAAAATTCAGAGAAGCAAGGAATCATCAATTTGAAATTAGTAAGAGTCTAAAGTAATTTTTAGGGTTGCAAGATATATAAGATATGAAAGATTAAATAACAGTTACCATCGGAGAAACTCCCCTTTACCTAGAAAAATCTAACCTAATATCTTAGGTTATGAATAAGGTTTGTAAATGGAACACTAAAATTTACCAGCATGCAAATCAAACCTACACCTTTGGAATGATGCCTGATTTGGAATCTGGTACAAGTTCATCTTCCTCTCTCATTTTTTCCTGGGGCACCATGGTTGGAAATAAATCAATGCAGTTCAATTTGTACTCTGTACCTTCCTGCCTCTCAGCTTAGTGGTAAAAGTTTGTAGTCAGTCACCTGAGTTAGGTTATTAGCTCTGACACTTAGCACCTGAGTGAACCTGGGAGTTCTAGTTACATATTCTGTTCCTCAATTATATCATTTCTTAAATGGAAATATAAATATCACCTGTCTTCAAATTTTGTCATGTGAATTGGATGATATATCACTTGGCAAACGTTCATTGCTGGTTCTTAATCTTCAATTGTTTCTTTTTTAATTATTAAGTATTATGATTAATAGCTTAACCTGTACCAGATAGCTTAATTATAATACAAGTACATGTGATTTAATTGTCACAAGTTCCTTTTACATGATTTTGTGCTGGGTTGTATAATAATTTTCTAAAGAGATTCTAGTTTTAAACATGTGTTTGGCTTAGCACTCTAAAGGTACTTTGTCTACACCAGCAACAGTGCATTAAATAGGTTTAACACATTCATAAATGAGTGGATGTTAATGGATTCTGATTATCTGCCAACATTGTTTAATGCCATGATGCAAATCAATGAATGATGTAAAATTTTCAAATTTTATTGAAAAATTTATCCTCTCAGTATTTGCAGGCATGGCTATAAAGAGCCATTTTATGGTTTCATTCCACACAGCGGGGTGGAGGTGGGGGCATGCAGGGCAGGAGTGGGCATGGGCTTCCACGTGGGAGGCACGCCCCCATGAGCTAGGGGCCAAAGCCAACTGGGGGCCACACCCCAGTTCAGCATACGGGTTTGCAGGGGCCAGGGCCGGGATTCGATCCTTGGACCCTGGGACCACAAAGCAAGCACTTAATCCACGGAGCCATTCCTGTATCCCTATAAATAGCCATTTTACAAACAGATTAAAAAAATTCAATATGCATAGTCATTTAAAATTATGATTTGTGTATAATAATTTGCAGGACACTTCAACTGCTACATTGAAATACATATACTTTTTAAATTACTTTTACATTTTGAAGTGTTGCGAGGGCAAAAGTTGTAAACATGCACAAATCAGGACTATGCTCTGGTTTGACATGTTTTCCTGACCTGTCTTTGTAGAGCAGAAGTTACCTTTCAAAATGTGGAAGATCTAAGTTGTGAAAGGTTGTGAGAGATGTCAACCTGAAGTGTCGAACAGCTCTTATCTCTAGACATGCCAGGCTCAGCCGTGGTTACGCTTCCTCGATCTTGCACACAACAGCGTGGAAATCTACACATAGAGTTCTCACTGCCAATCATTCTTTAGGGTTCCATGTTGCCCTTGGTGCAGTCACCATAGCAAAGGAAGTGAATTCATTAAAAGTATTACAACTCCCTAATACACTTGAAAAAACTATGGGCTCTAGCCAGGAGGACATCTTCAGTTTTCCATTTAATTTCAACTAGCCTAAATGAAGCCATAAAAGATCTAATTACTTTCCTTATATATGGAAGGATAGAAGATGCAGCTTTTTGTGTGTGTGTGTAAAAAATATTTTTTAAATGAATTATTTCCAAAACGAAACCTGAATATGTTTTTATATTGTTGAAGAAAAGACAGGAAAGAGTTTTGAGAATGAATTGGATAATAAATGAATTTCAGGAATGACTATGGATAAACTTTATATAAGAATTTTCTGAATTAAAAGTAAATACTCTATTGTCTGTCTACCTACCTATAGACTGCAGTACTCATCTCCCTCAAGTAGTGTTTATATCAAAGTTATGTGACTATATTTCTTTTACATTGGTTATTGTGGTTATATAATGTCATCTTCACTAGTCTCTTATCTGCTTTTCTATATCTTTCATTTTATCTTTTACTTTGTCTCTAAATGGTCACAATAAATCTGAAATATTGCTATTTGTTTTTTTTGTTTTTTTTTTAACTACTTTTATGAGTCTGTTTCTTTTTTTTTAATATATATTTTTTTTATTTATTTATTTTGACAGAGGAGAGGGAGAGAGAGAGAGATACAGAGACAGAGAGAGAACCGAACTAGGGGAGCTCCCAGTTCAGCACATGGTTCCGCATGGGACGGGGCAGGGATTCGATCCTCGGTCCCCGGCGCTGCAAAGTGAGCGCCCAACCCACTGAGCCATCCTGGCTTCCCCATGCCACTTGTTTTTATTGAATATAATTTCTCTCTGGTTATTATCAAGTGGAAATCTCTTCTCCCTGATAATACCAACAATAATTTACAACATAATGTGTTGTCCATAAAGCTTCTTCAATTAATCATGATGGTGATGGTGATGATGATGATGATGATGAAGAAATATTTTAAAGATTTCTCTTTTAGTTAGATCACCTGATTTTTAGGTCAAAATAAGTGTTCTTATGCATAGTTGACCTCCCATTCTTCCGATTTCCAGTTGAGCATCTTCTAGTCAGGTAAACAGCTACCTAAGTATAGAAACTTCTTAATGTGAGTATCTGTGTTCAAGACACTTTTTAGTATCTGCAGGCTTGCAATACTGGGTAAGAGGTATTTGCTATTCAACATGGACAAAAGAGCAGGCAAGAGACTCAGAGAAGGTGGGCAACATGCCCACAGTCACCCAGTTATGATGTGGCAGGTCCACAACACAAACTCTAGTTTCTGCTTCAGCTATGTGACACAGCATTGATAAAACTTGAGTCCTATTTTCAGAGTCAAAGTGGATGTAGATGCTCTTCTACTAAACATGCAAATTTGGACTAATTGCTTTACTTTTTTGAAACTGAACTTTCTCCTCTGGATAAATGGAACATGAATCTTGGGGTGAGCCACAGATGTGGTAGGGGGCAAGGAGTGTAGCCGCTGCCCAGCAATTGACACTAAAAGATGAAATTTTCTTTAGTACTATTATTTTTCCTCTCTCCCTTCTTTATACTTTTCTCCCTCCTTTGTTCCTTCTCTTGCATGGAAGAATAAAATAAATGTCCAGGATCAATTGCTAGTTCCATTTTGTTACCCCCTATATAATTTGGGGGGATATTACTCTGACATATAAATCAGCTTTCTTTTTTTTTTTTAAGATTTATTTTTATTGTTTTTGACAGAAAGAGAGAGAGACAGAGAGAAAGCAGAGAGCCCAGAGCAGTCTCCATAGTTGCATGTCCTTAGTTTTCTACATAGTTTCACTCCACAGGTGGGCGTGGGGCTGCGCAGGACAGGAGCTGGACCAGGGGACTCCCACTTGGAGCTTGCCCCAGTGAGAACTGAACTGGGGGCACACTCCAGTTCAGCATATGGGTTCGCTCAGGCCAAGGCTGAGATTTGATACTTGGACCCCAGGGCTGCAAATGAATGCTCAGCACTCTGAGCCACCCCGGCTTCCCCTAAACCAGCTTTCTTATATCGCAAAGAAGGGTTGGATATCCAGGCAGAATTTGTATAAAGCTTAGTATACTGTGGGTACTCAATAAACGTTCTTTCCTTTCTTCTTTGCTTTTTTAAATATGAAGCTCTATGCAAATGTCAGATCCTTATTAGGAACTGAAAGGGTGTCATCAAATTTACATTTAATTTGATATCCAGAAGTATCCAGAAAAAGACATTTAGCGTCTTGTATTCTAACTTTTCAAATATTATTTGCCAAGACAATGCATGGTTGCTTGCTTACTATTTCAAAAACAGTACTTGTCTCTTCTTTAGACAGAAAAAAATCTCCTCCTAATAACCCACGCTTGAGTTGTTTATGAAAGAACCAATCTCTCATACATTATTTGGGCATTGGTCCTCTTCAAACACTCGTCCAGTGCTAACGCTTTATTACTCTGTTTGAAATCTTGCTCCTTTCTCTTTCTGTTAATCCCTTTTGCTTTAACTATGAAATAAAAAAATCCTGTTATTAAATGAGCTAATTTAATATTCCATTATTTAAGCTTCCTTGCATGGGATTTGCTCTTGTTGCTTTTCATCACTGCATAGTATCCTCAAATAAATTGTTAACTTTCCTGCTACTTTTCTCATGTCAGCTCTCCTTCAGCCCTGCTCTGCTTCACTTACTATTTTCCTTCTTTATTGGGCCTATTTTCCCCTCTCTCCGTTTCCCATTCTCCTTTTGTCTCTCATTTTCTATTCCTTCTGTCCCTGCCTTTAACTCCTCTGGTTTCCTTTTTTCCTTTCCTTCCTTACCACTTTTTCTGGGCTATCATCCAATCTCCCCTCTTCCAAATCAAAAATGACTGTTTTCAACAAGATACAGAGAAGGTGCATTAAAGGGGGGCAGGTAGTATACGTATAAAGAACATAAATGTTTACATAATGTGAAATACATGGCGAAAGAAAGATTCTAGGCTTGGGAGTGATCTGCATAGATTGTTAGAATTGTCTGCAGCGGACATATTTGGAGCTTCCCGTATCCAGTGGTAAGGAGTAGAGAGAGGTTTGATGTGTGCCCCCAGCCAATGAAAGCAAGTCTGAGGAGGCCTTGGAGAAATTGTAACCTTGCTAGGAGGTAGTGCAAACTTCATGCTGCATTTTCTCTGTTTTCCTTTTCTTGCCTGTGATCCCATTGTTGTCATTCCTGTCCCTTGACGACTATGCAAGGTGGCTTACTGATGTTATCTTTCTGTGTTTCCTTGCTAGTTGCCTGGAATGTATCTAGCAGTTCATGCTGCTGTCTGTTTTCTGGTATCCCTCTTGCCTTTTAAGTCGTTATTTCGCCTGTTCCTTGTTCAAGATAAAGTTGCAGTATTTTTTTAGGTATGAGTTACAACTGGCGAGGATGAAACACAGGATGATGACATCATTTTCTTTTCTTCTTCTTCTTTTTTTGTCAAGCAGCAAATATCTGAGGATTTTATTTCTTAGATATTTTTGAAAGCCAAATTTGTGTTCAGATGTGTGAATAGGTAACTGGGCCAAGATGATACTTTTGTAAACTCCCTGCTAAATTCTCATGAAATACTGGTTTGATTTCTCCGTATATAAAAATACATGCTCTTGTGAAGTAATTCAAATGCCTTCCTTATATTTATATAGACTTATAATAAAGTTTCAGATATGTCATCTTCTTTGAGATTCACATAAACTCTGTGAAGTAGGTAAAACAGATATTGTTCCTCCTACTTATGGATAGGTGAGATAAGAGCTTCTAGAAGTTCTTTGACCTTCTCAGGGTCACATGGAAAGATTTGAGACTGAAATACTTAATTAGGTACACTATGTTTATTACTGATCCATTGCTTTTCCCACCAAAATTTAAAACACTTGATAAAAATATGTGTAGAATTTATATCTGCCTTAATGACTTTGTATAAAAAAAGTCACTCATTTTTTTTCTATCATCATTATAATAGCTACAGTTTGCCAGCCTCAATACTCACTTTTCATCCCTAGAACAGACATAAGAGCCAAGTCTAATTAGTCCCAATTTATAGTTGAGTAAATTGAGAATTTTAATAAGGTCCAAAGTTACCATTTCAGGAACTAAAAAGAAGTTATCTTGCATTTTAACTTATTCTGCATCTGTGTGAATGTGCACAATTGCTTCTGCCCCACTAAACATAATTATTAAATAAATTCTTCAGTACCACTTTGTGGTTCAGCTAGGAAACGTTGTATCACTGTTTTTCCTTTAAAAGGGCAAAAAATGAAAAGAAAAGAAAACAGTGAGTTGCAGTACAACACCAGCTAAACTTTCAGGTAATGTCCTCTTGAAAGCCACTTGGCTAATAGTTGTCCTTGCCTCAAGGAATCAGGATCGAATCAGTGACTTGCACAGCTGTGGAGGGGTTCATCTCCCAAGTGACCACGGAGGCCAGCTGCAGAGTGAGACAAAATGATGGGAATATTTTACACAAACACACGCACATCTATTACTCAAAATATAGTGGTCACATTTTATTGATCTCAACTGAATTCGTTTTCTATTGCTGTGAAACAAATCACTGTACACTTAGTAGTATAAAATATGAATTTGTGTTCTCACAGTTTCTATGCATCAGGGGTCAGAATATGACTAATCTGGGTCCTTTACTTAAGGTCTCCTATGTAGCTGTAATACATGTGTCACTGAGGTTTTTTTGCTGGACCAAAGCTCATGCGGTTGTTGGCAAAATCAGTTCCTTTTAGTTGTAGGACTGTGCTTGCCATTTTCTTGCCGGTTTTCAGCAGAGCGTCACTCGAAGCTTCAGGAGGCCACCCTGCATGTCTTTTCCATGTGGCTCTCCCTTCCAACATGGCAGCTCACTCTAGTGAGACAGTCTCACTCTAGTCTGCTAAGTCTGAGTCACGTACAACGTAACACAATGAAAGTGACTGCCCTAGTACCTTTGCCCTATGATAGAACCTAATCAAGACAGTACCTGTCCTACCACCGTTGTTGTGGTCTCTTGCCTACAAGAAAGTTGTAGTTCTACCCACACTCCAGGAGAGTAGATCATAAAAGGAGATGACTTTTTGGGTGTCATCTTTGAATTTTGTCCAACATCCCATCTCACAAAGCAGAATTTTCTAAGTGGAACAAACACATGTCACCTTCTTGTTCCACTTAAAGAGATGGGAAATGGCTTAATGATCAGAGAGAATCTGACTCCAGGTAGCCAATGTGCTTTTTCATTCACTATTTTCTGTTGAAAATTACGTCTTGCCATCATCTTTTGCTGTTTCTTGTCTATTCACAACTTAATGCATTTCTGAATGATGTGAATAGATTGAAAAAATTAATAATTAGTGCCATGTAAGTCACATGTATTTCTTCAACATGAGAATGAAAGTTCATCAACAGTAAGGAATGCAAAATCATATCTACCAATACTTTTCTTTCATTTGTGTATATAAAATAAGAGTGTAGGTAGGTTTTAAAATATTCTTACACATAACCTTACATGCTTTCCCCCCCTGCAGAATGATTTTAGCTTTACCCAAGACTATGACAGTGTAACTTCTCACCATATTAATGCATTTCAGAGAAAACAGAGTTTCCCAAGTGGTAGGTATATTCAATTGTAAGAGTTTCTATTCAGTGAGAATTTGAGTTAGTTCAAGATTTGCCAATGGTGGATTAATATATCTTGTGGGAAGCCTTCTTTGTAGGTCAGTCCCCTCTATTAGCTGATTGTATGAGTGACTGTAATACTGATGATAATTTATTGTATAACAGTAAGATTTGACGATTGTAGCATTTAAATTAATCATGTAACAGGGAGGGTCTTTTTTGTTCTTATTCATCCCAAAGCATTTGTTAGAGTTGTATCTTTACCTTCTCCTGTCAGAGGAAATGTGAGACACGATTTTAGCTGCAGGTATCTGTGCTTCATGATATGCAAGTGAAGACCTTTTTATATTTCATCTTCTAATTGTACTTGCAACTTAAATGTTTGAAGTGTCACTCTTTGTAAAATTAGCTCATCTTGTTATGATTTAGGGCTTTGATGTGAGTGAAAGGCTTCAATTGCAATGCAGAGTCACATCTGAGAGTAAACTGCAAAGACAAAGAGACATGCAAGGCGAGTAAATCAAATACTCTTAGCTGTCTATGTGGATTATGAGGTAGTATTTGCATAACTTTGAAGTATTTATACTGATGAAATTACAATAATTAAAATCATCGCTGTGTCAATTGCTAGATGCCACAAGGCATAGCAATTACTAGCATGCAAATCAGACTTTGTGTAAGCATTTTAAAGAATAATTACCTTATTTGATTCAGATGTGCCTGAAAGGCATTAGGAATCATTTGAGCTATTTTGCCTTCAACAATTTTAAGGCTCGTAGATAATGCTGTTATTATCAATTATTTACTTTTGTGTATCACTTTCCCCTTATTTTGGTTGAAACTAAATGCCATAGATAAAATAAAAACACACAACTTTGCCATAACTAGGAACAATTTACAGTATCATTAAATCTGCATGTTTCTTCAGCAAACATTTTTCTTTTTAATGGGCTTGCCTTTGCTCTGTCATCAGTTTCATGCTAACTAGCTAATGCATACTCAGTGTCTACATTCACACAATTTCAGATCAGGGTCGTGAATTCCAGGAAAGTGCCAGAGTAAGAAACACAGACATAAAAGTCTGCAAACTATCCTCTCAAAATTTATAACAGGATATGTATAGGTGGTCATTAAGCCAGTTGAAAATTTTAACCTTTAAATTACAAATGTTTTACTTTGTAAATGTAAAACCAAACTTTAACTAACATGTTGAAAGCAGAGCTCACATCATGTTGGAGAATGTGATAATTTAGATATCATATGAAGTACTTCCTCTAAGATCTTAAGTCATGATTAACGTAAGTCTAGTCCCTATGATTGTTTCTTTAATAAAATACCAAGTCTTCATCCCTTTTTGAACTATGGAATAAGTAACTGAGGTATAAAGACTTTTGTTAAAACATGCATCATGCAGAATAATTGTGTTATAAGTCAATGAATCAAGTCGGCAAGGTTTGTGAGTACTATTGCCCCAACCGCCTTCTTTTATATATATATATATATATATATATATATATATATATATATATATATATTATTTTTTAATTGTTTTTGACAGAGAGAGAGAGAGAGAGAGAGAGAGATACAAAGACAGAGAGAGAACTGAACTGAACTCCCCAGTTTAGCACATGGGTCCACACGGGCCGGGGCTGGGATTCGATCCTTGGTCCCCGGCGCTGCAAAGTGAGTGCTTAACCCACTGAGTCATCCCGGCTTCCCCCCAACCGCTTTCTTTAATGGACCTTGCTGAATATCCTCATGTCTCTTAATAAGTAGTTTCTATAAATATGAGTTTATATGTTATTTCCATTGAAAACTCAGGGTGTTTTTACAATCAAAGCTTTACTGTTTTAATATCCATTACTTTGGCTTATTCTCAGACAGCTCCTGAAAATATACCAGACTTTGTATTTCAATTAGTTGACCTAAAATTTATTTCCCCTGTTTGGATGACTAGGGAAATGATGTCTATTTCTCATTTTCTAGAAGGCATAACTCTCTGAAAAACCACTGTACTCATCCAAAATATATTTTAAAATTACTTTTGAATTAAGTTAGCTTTTTATTTTATTTGAAAAATAGTTATATGTGTGTAGAGATACACAGGGGCTAGGAAATTAGTACTAAATTGGTGAAGTTAAAATTTTAAGTGTCAACAGCCAACCCTTTTCATATATAAATTCTAACTAGGAAAAATAAATCATTGGAGAAAATAGAAAATTGGAAGTAGCAATAAATATTATGAAATACTTAAAGTCTAATCATAAATGCTGAGGAACTATATGAAGAAACCTGTATAATTTGCTTGCAGAATCAGTATAGGAAGAAAATATAGAGTATAATGGAGGTATGCCTTGTTTTGGGAAAAAAATCATCGTATTTTCTCATAACACAAAAAAGTGAGAAAAACACTATAAAGATGTCAAGTATCTCAAAATCAATACATATAGTCACTGTAATGATAATGAAAAAAACAGACTTTGCTAAAGGTGTCTAACAAAAAGATTCTAAAATTTATATGGAAGAATAAAAGTATAAGAGTAAGAAACTTATGAAAATACATGATTGTAAGTGACATATAGAAAGACCTAACAAGGTGATAAATATATCGTGAAATTTTATTCACAAAATTTATGTAACATAGTACTGCAATAGACCAGAGTCCAAAAAATTAAATTAAACAATGTATTTTATTAGAATGTGTAAAGACAGCATTTCACATTACTAGGGAAAAATAGTACTTAAAAAATATATTTTAGGGCAATTTTGCCTCTGGGGAACATAGAATCATAGGGACCAGAATTAACCTCCTACCAGAAACAATGAAAAACCAGTCAAAATACGTAAAACAATGGTTTGCAGACATTGAACACAGAACAATATAGAACAGCTATCCCTAAGACAGGGTTAGCAACTGAAGTGAATCCTGAAATTATCCCAGCTTATTTTCTGGAGAGAAATTTTAGAACACACTGTAGTAAGGGCCACCAATCATTTTCTTAACTAAATAAGGTAGAACTGGGAATACAGAGAGGTCACAGTAGCTAGAACTTTATGAGACTGATTACCAGAGAGTAGAGGATTACACAGAGAAAGAACTCTAAAAATCTGTAAGGATAACCCTCAAGTCTTTAATTGAGTACCTATCAGTACGTATATTGAGGAACCTACCTAAGATTGAGAAACCAACCAATCAACAACCAACTGACCAACCGAACAACCAACCAAAGAAACAAAGGAAACAAACTTCATAATTTACAAAACTTAGGGAATTTATAATACCACCATACCACCAGCTAAAGTAGAAAACCTTGTAATTTATGGAAAATCAGGTAGAGTATTTATAAAGATTATTGCCTCTATACTGAAGCAAAACTAGTCTTCAACTAAAAACTGACCAGGTCTTGCACATCAAACCTTAAAGGCAAAACTGAAAGGATCAAGCTGTTCCTGACTAATTTAACTGCTTCCCAGTACAATGATCAATGTCATTTATAGATATCAAAAATATTCAGCACTCAGTAATGTAAGATTTAACAAATGCCTGGCATTCAATTAAAAATTATTAGAGATATAAAGAAATAGGGAAATATAGTCCATCATAAAGAAAAAATATATCAGTAATAGCACAGTGAGAAATGATAATGTTATCTAATTAATAGAAAAGAAGATAAAACAAATATAACTATATTCTGTATGTTCAAGAAAGTAGAGAAGAAATTGAGCATGCTAGTTGAAGATATAGGTGATAAAAAGAAAAGATACCCTAGAGATCTAAGCAAAGGAATAAAGAGTACTGGACTGGTAAATATGTGGATAAAGTTTTTATAAAGAATACTGACCATTTGAAACTAAAAAATAATAATGTAGTTTGGGATTTTTTAGAAAGTAAGATATATGATAACAGTAGCACAAAAACCATGAAGGAGAGTGGAGCATTACTAAGACTCTTCTAATATACTTCCCACAGAAGTGAAAAATTGTTCCCATTCCTATTCTGAGTTACACTTATTCAAGCTTGAAAGCATGACCCATTGTATTCTCTGATTTCCTCAAATCTCTTCCTAAATTCTGCATGAAGTTTCTCTTTTGATAAGGCTCAAGCATTAGTTTCCCCAGCACAGACCAAGAGAACCTAGATGGTTATCCTTGGTTGGTCTCACAATGTCATTTTCCTCTTTGGGTTAGCCAAACCCACCCACTTCTCCTTCATTCATCCAAGACTCATCATGTAAATCATCCCTGAAAAGTCGATCCAACCACCAGTTTAACACACATAGGTGAATGAATCCTAGCTAAGTCTGAGAAGGTTCTGTAGTTATAGAAGTTAACAGTGGAGCTGAATCAACTAGGAGAGTGATTTTTAGTTACAGTATAGAGGTCTTAACGCAGTACCAAATTATGAAGTTTCTATCTGGAGTTTCCTTTTGCTCTTCCATATGAAGTTTTGGGAAACTCATCAAGAGTGAAAATTAGTGTTACATCCATTCTCTCTTTCATTTTCTTGCTGTGTTTACCATGATCTTAGAGCAAGGAAATAATTTTTCTGATTGCCTGGAAAATGGAAATGAAATTACATACCGTGAAGGACTTTGAAAGAGCTGATTTTAAGTTGTGAATTTCATAAGCATTATTCAGGTCAGCTTTTTCTCTATAAAGTTCTCAGCCTGTCCTCCAGTTTCACATTTTAAAAAGATATGTCCTGATACATCTTAAGTAGAGTATGATAGACCTATGAACAATCTAAGATCAATCCCTAGTTCCTGGTGGTTCTTCAACAGTATGTCTTGAGAGCATCCCTTTCATACATGGATATATGGAAAGAGAAAGAATATTATTAGGATTCAATAGAGAGTCTTTCTTGATACAACTTTAGTCGTAAATTCTAACATTTTAAAGAAGACATTTGCTTTAATTTTTAAGTATATTGAATTAAGCAAGAGAGGACTATTTAAAAGAACAAAATGGAATGTGAAAGGAAAATACAATTAAACAAAATAAGTAACAGAAGGAATATATAGTAAGTTTAAGAGTACAATACAGTGAATCATTTGTGGAAAAAAATAAGTATTCACAGAACCCAAATTATAAAAAGGAAAATTCATGGAATGAACATTACATAAGTAGAGGATACTCATGAAAATCCAACCTACAAATGATGACTCTTCTCAAAGATGGAAACAGAAGAAATGCAATAGAAGACATAATAAAAAAAGCATACTAAAAGTATTAAGACCATTTTCTCAAAGGGCATTGTTATCTTGAAAAAATACCAAAAGAAAATTTGTACTTAGAGATTTCTTGAAAAAAAAATGGCTATTTTTGGAATATCTTTGTTGTAAATATCTGGGTAGAAATAAGGAAATTTTAATGGAAACGTGTGAGAGACATAAAAACATTAAAAATAGAAGCCTAGGAAAAATTTTTAGTCTGTGTTTCCTCAAAAGAGCAAAAATAGCAATATTAATCATCTCAAATGCTTTTTGTAGCAAGATGGTTGAAAGCAAATAAATTATTAGATAATGTAGAAATAATAGAGAATTTAAAGTATCAGCATTAAAGGGAATCTTTTTATCTTGCTAAAATATTTAGTCATGGTGAGAAAGAAGTGTTGTGTCTTACTCATGATGTCACCGGTTATAACAAACCATGTTAGTGATTTAACACATTAAATCTATTCAATGGTACACTTCAGTGCAGGTACTGGGCATTTTTTATATTTCATTCCTGGAAGTAGTTTTCTGTGAGTTAGTTGTTGTGTTATCTCCTAGATCCTTGCCATTCTCCACTGAAATTTTAGATTATGAACAGTGTACAAGTGAAGAGAAGGTGTGAAGACTTGTAAGAAGGGGTTTAGAGATCAGTCCTGAACTGGCATAGATCATTTCCCTACACATTCTACTGGCCAGAGATGATGCATGTGGCCTCACCTAAAACAAGAAAGGGTAGGAAATAATGTTATGCCCTGTGTTAGGTCAGGAAGAAAAGGAGAAAAGTGGTATTAGTGAGCATTAACTTTCTTTGGTACAAGTACTAAACATTTATGTGTTGAAATAACAATGGAAACTAAATATTAATATTGAAGGAAAATTTACAGGAAACTGGAAATATTATAATATTCAATATATAATTATATTAGAAGAGGTTAAAAATAAAGAAAGTGATAATTTATAATTCTGGATATGGCAGATACAGACTATACTGCCTTCTGAAGTGTGTATGTGTGGAACATTTGCAAAAATAATAAGCAATTTCTCGATGAAGAAAGCTCCAATCGAAGAGATTAAACTGGTTATAAATTGACTTTTTGAGTTAATTATTTTACAGAAATCCTTTATTCTATGACAGTACCTGCATAACTATTCATGGGTATAATCACACAAACATGGATCTAAAAGAAGACTTGAGTGTTAATGTGAGATCTGGAATCGAGAAATCACAACCATTTTGTAATTTATAAAATTAAGGTTATATCAGAAATCAGTGAAAAATAGAGCATTATTAAATAAACATATTAGGGTGGTTTATTAGTAATTTGAAGAAAATTGACATCTCTTCAAATAATTATGTTTAAGTTCATTTTGATTAACTCGATATAAATATCAGATTTTTAAATAGAGTATTTAAAATCAGGATGGGGAGAAAAATGTTCTGTTACTTGTTAAAGAAAAATATCAAGAAGAATATGTATTTTTGTATGATTATAATTTATGAGTGAAAATAAAATATTATGAGGTGCAACCCAGCAAATATGTGTGCAGAAATTAATCCTATATTATATATGTATATATAATATGGGATTATATATATATATGACAAAAATATTAATATTAATATGGATGGAGAAATCACAAATATAAAGAAATACTTAAAATTAAAAATGCCTACTTGCACTAATATTTAAAACTATTTAATACAATTTTATTTTAATAGTAAATTGCAATCACCAAATCACAGAATTTCATGCAGGCATGAATATAATAAAAGTGAAGTTCAGACCTTTACAAAAGGCTTTATAAATTGTTCCAATTTTTTTTAAACCTAAAAAAATTCATAAATTTTTACATAGCATTACTTTTTGTAGTATTTCTGCTATAACATGGCAGAATAATTTATGTAAAGAGTTGTTCATTAAAGCATTATATATAAAAATACGAATATATGTACATAAAAAAGACATTTTCTAAGTTTTTTATATAATGAAATTTAACCATTTTACCCATACCTGTTGCACTGTAACAATTCTGATGGAACATGTTTAGGATAAATAGCGTGGAACATGCCCAAGTTATAATAATATTCAAGAGTGAACATAATTTAGAAAATACTATGCATGTTAGGAATAGGATGTCATTTAAAAATGGAGGTATGAACAATTTCTAAACGTAGAAAAGAAAAAAGTCAGTCATAAAGAAAAATGGACTACAAAAATAAACAGCCAGTTCACAAATAAAGAAATGCAAATTCTAATTAAATGTAGGAAAAATGACCAACCCCACCTATAACATAGAAAAATGAACTAAACTGACAATGAAATACCATTTCTTATTTATCAGATTGAAAAAAAAGATCTACAATTGCAATGTAATTTGTTGATAACGCTAATATATTAGGGAGAAATATATGTATTTACCTATGTATGTACAAGGGCTGTCCGGAACGTATCCAGCCATGTAATATGGAAAAATAGCTGGATTTTTTCTGGACAGCACCCCCCAACCCCCCCCCCCCCACACACACACATGTAAATACATGTGAACATTTGGATTATCTACAATAACTACATATATATTTGACAGTAATTGCACTTTTATGTATCTGGTTGTTTTTTTAAAATTTATTCTTACTGTTTTTTGACAGAGAGAGACAGAGAGAAGTGGGAGGGCCTAGAGCAGTCTCCACAGTTGACAGCATTAATTTTCCATATAGTTTCACTGCACAGGTGGGTGCGGGGCTGCGCAGGGCAGGAACTGGGCCGGGAGCCTCCCGCATATGCACACCCCAGTTCAGCATGTGGGTCCTCATGGGCTGGAGCCAGGATTCGATCCTTGGGCTCCGGGGCTGCAAAGCGAGCACTTAACCCGCTGAGCCATCCCAGCTTCCCCTGTATCTGTTTTTTTAAGTGGTGGTACAAAATACAAAGGATGTATGTGTAAGGTTATTCATTATAGCATTCTTTTCAAAGCAAAAGACAACCCACATATACCCCAGTAAGAAGTAAGCTGAATGAGGAACTGCTTGAATAAACCATGCTATATCCACAAAGCAGAGTTGTATATATCTGTAAAAAGCAATGAGCAGTATCTCTAATATACATCTCTGGATTGATCTCTAGGATATATTTATGAGTAAAAGAATCAAGGTAGAATTAAGTATGTGAAAAAAGAGTGGTGAATATGGACAAGGATTCACTTACTCAAACATGGGCTGATTTAGGAAGGGGAACGTATATAGCATAAGCAAATAAATAGTTACCTAAGGGGTAGGGAGGAAATATGGGGCACAAGACAGGCATAAAAATAAATATTTTTGAATCTAAACTTTTAATAAAGTTAACTTTGGATTCCTGTAAATATTTTACATCAACATGAGACAAATTTAAAAATCCATGGAAATTAAAAGGAAAATGAAACAAGTGAACTTCACTTTATATTTAGTTGGTAGAAAAAAAATGCTCAGAGACTGTTTTGAATGACTGTAAGGAACAATGACTTCTATGTAGTTTTTAACCAATGTCACCATAATAACTTTAACAATTAAAAAAAGGGAACAGTCACTGGACCATATACATTCTAGATGATGAAATATAAATTAATGACTACAAAGAAGGGATGTCTTTAGTCAACTTGAGTAAACATGCTATTTTAGAAAGCGAATTGTACTTACTATATGCATATGAAATACTATAAATATTTATAATGTATTTTATTAAAACATGTTCATCCAAACCAGTTTGTGTAATTAAGCAGTGTAGTTTACCTTCTTATTTAAAGTTGTAAAACTATTTTTTAGTAATAAGATCCAACTCTTTTGTAAAATTATACCTCTCTTTCAATTGTGCAATTTAATAATGATGCTTGACAATTTCTCCAAAAATGCCCTCTAAAGTAATTAAATTTCCTTTTGCCTGAAAGAATCCATTAGAAACATGTGACTTATGACTAATATCAATGAAAAACTACACTTTCTCTTATTCATTTTCTTTGTATAAATTGTGTTACAAAACAAAAACATGAGCAACCCTGAACCATCAACTCACAAATCTATCTAATTTAAAATTTGGTATTTCTATTCTGTGACCTTAATATTCCTGACCATATAAGTATATTAAATAATAATATCTGAGTACCCATAACTTCACATTCTTATGAAATGCTTTTGAAGTGGGAAATTTTCATGCAGAGTAGATGTGTGTTGTATTTTACAGCCAAAATTACACATTTCAAAGAGTAAAGTGGCTGGGAATACTGACTGAGCTATTAATAAAACACACCAGCTTTTAGCTGGCAAAGCAGACTTCTTTCCATCAAACATGTCTCAGCCTTTAATAAAGAAACTCAAGTGATGTAGGTGAAAAATTACTTTTCTCACCCGGTCATCTGTCTGTCATGTATTATTCAGGTCACCAATGTTTGTCCTGAACTGTATCATTCTGTAGTTGTGTCAGGTATGAGCTATGTTCACTGTAATTCCATCAGACTTCACGAAGTTGATTAGAACAGATCACCTTTTGGCATGAGCATAAGTTATCTCAGCAGATTGAGTGAAAAAGACTTATTTATCTTTGCCTTATAATAAAGAAAGCGATGAGCAAATTTATCCATTAACTTGAAAACAGTCACATATATGGTGTGAAGACAAACTAGAGTCAATAATTCTATTGAAAATACTGTAGTGCATGGATATTTCTTCAGGGAGGAAAAAGCTGATTGGATGGAGTCTACATTTGATAGCATGAAATATTTAGCAAAAGCCCACGCTTTTTATTACAGTTCTTAAAATGGTGAATATTTATTTCTCCCATAACAAAATGATAGAATGGGACAAAATATGCCAAATCTTTGATCATTGCTTTTGGTCTTATTTTTCCAGAATTATTTTTCCAAAATAGTTTGTACTTTGATTATACAGAAAATAATCTTCAGAGTTTATCTAATTACTATCCTGTCATGCCCTAATTAAATCATAGACTGTTTTACTACAAATGTTCTAAAATATTTAGCAACACACAAGAGTTGTGGAGAGGTTTGCAATAAATATGTGAGTTAGGTGTGAGAAAAGCTAAGTTTGTGTTGACATGATTTGAGATTTTTGGATTCTTACCTTGCAAACAAATAAGGTAGACTCATGGATTACCAATGAGTGGGGACCGAGCAAGGAGATTCATAGTGATCACATAGTACAGCTAGGTCTACATTCAGATTTGGACTCTGCTATTTATTACATTCATGATTTTAGATATGCTTCCAAAAATGGAAATAAAATATGACCATAAGTAGTCTATGTGGCACATACCGTATAGTAATGAGTATATATGAATGCATGTATATACTTGCTTACATACACTGACACACTCACATATACGTAATATTGAAGTGTCACCACATCAAATGATTTAAGGTAGCACAAAGTAAAATAACAAAGTGTATGTTCTTTATGCTCATATCTTTCAGTTGTTGACTTTAAGAATTCTTAAAGTGATTTTTGCAAAGTACAGAATGTTTTCAATGAAGGTGAACTAGGAGGTTTAGTAATTTTGCAAAAACAAATTTGAACTGCTAAGTATAAAAAGCAAAAATACATGTTGTGAAACCTACTGGAGAGTTACTTAATTTCTTTTTTTCCCATATACTTTATCTATAGTAGCCAGGAGACTCTCTGGAAAATGGGTTAATTTCTCCTAAGTTTTGTTTTATTCCCTGCAGTCTAGAGTGTGTTTTGAAGTAGAAAACTTTAGACACTACCGTTAACTCTTCTTCTATGTCACTGTTGTATATATTTCTGTAACTTGTTTTGTGTAAAGCAGAATAGAGCCTCTCTATCTTTCTCCTGATCTATAAACTTATACATGTCCTTTTGCTGGATGCCTCAGTGGGAAGTGAGGAGTATTTGTTAAGCTTCCGGGCTGTGGTCAGGGATGTGGTCAGAGTTGTGCTGAGGTGGAGAGCACAGCTGACAGGTGTGGTGTTCGTTCTTCCGGATCAAAATATGTTTTTTTGAGCAGATGAACAGGAAAACTTACATGTACGAGTATGAAGCAGACCGAGAACCGTACAGAACAAGTCTAAATCACGTGTTGGTACCCCACCGAGCAAGTTTAAACTGCTAGAGCAATTTTGAGAGGGGAAAATTTTGAAAAAAATTAAACTTATGTAAAATATTTAGAGAGGAACCTGAAAGACAAACTAAATGCATCTTAATCTTATTTTACATTCTAAAATCTTATATTTAATAAATAAAATGTTCATCTGAGATTCACACACAGACTTCTAACTTCTCTGTGTGAATTATTCTATGGACCCTTTTCCACTGTTTGTAACTTACTGGCGATCTGAACTGGTAACGCAACCATATGTCCTCCACTGTGTATGTCTGGGTTTACCTTTAACCCTGACTACTGATTGGTTCATGCCTCAAGCCATCAGGGTAATCTTTCTGAAGCTTAGGCACTTGAGCTAAGTTTCTCCTGTCAGAGTGAAACTCAGGACCTTTGCTCCATGCGTGAGAGAAAATAAATCGTCTTTCTTTTCATAGATTTAACAAAGAATGAGATGCTTTTAGCTTTGCTGCTGATGTCAGTCATCCTTCAACCATGAAAGTTATCAGCTTGAGGATGAAAAAGACATGAGGAGGAAGGGGTGAGAGAATGCCAGAGGAATTGTCCCAAACCTTGCATTACCTCTGGACTTTCCACAAGAACCATCATGTTCCTCATATTTTTCGATCCAGTTTAAATGATATGTTTTCATTATGTGTTGTCTTAAGTCCATTTAGAAAATGGGTTAGCATATATATATTTTTAAATATAGAAGGCAATTTTTAAATATCATTATTTGTTCTTCTTAGAGACTCACTTCAATTACTAGAAAAGTTCAACTTCGCTGAAGTCTGGAAATTAACTTACTAAGAACATTGGAAATAAGTTATATCAATGAAGACCACTAAAAGATCCCAAATATCAACAATCGGCAGGGATAATATCTGAAGGCAATCATATGTAAGAGATTATCAGAATCAGTAATAAAAGATAAAATGCTATCTACAAAATAAAACAGGAGTTCAAATAGGCAGTGTCTGTTGGTGGTGAAGAATATATTTTTAGGATTCATAAGAAGTCAGTATAAATGCCAATTCAGTCACTTAATAGCTGTGTAACATTGGGACAGTGATTTAATCTCTGAAAGCCTCAGTTTCCTCATCTATAATATAAAATGTAAATAATCATAGCATCTACTTTAATGGCTTTGTTGATGATTAAATCTGAATGATTAGCATTGTACACTCTCCATAACTATTATCTAAAGCAATTAAATGAACATAATATTCATGAAGCTTTAGAAAATGTGATGAACAAATTCAGCTGAATAAACATAAAATACTGAACCAATCATAAATGTAAGGTATTTTAAATGCATGACCAATGAAAATAATGCATTGTGAAATCTTCAAATGCTTCAGAAATATCTATTTCTAAATACTGTACGTTGTTTTTGTTTAGTCATAATGCTATTATTGCACACTTATTGACTGAAGTGTAGTGTAAATACAACTTTTATACGTACTGAAAAACCAAAACAAATTGTGGGACTTGTACAAAATCTAATTTCTGGTTTTAGACAACATGGACAATTAATAGTAGACGCTTTTTAATGCTGGACATTGTAAAACACTCTTGAATAATCACTGGGGCAAAGAGAAATCAAACATCTCATTTATATAATATGCAGGTGCAAAATGCAAAAATATGGGTGTGGGAATTTGTCTTTTTTTTTTAATGGATGAGAAAGTCCTAGCTTTATTATTCTTAGAAGAGAAGTAAAATTAAATGAACTGAAAAGTAAATTGAGGATTTAGAAAAAGATGAAAATGTAGACAAGAAAAGGAATAATAAAGTTATTTTAAGAATTTAAAGGATTAAATAATAAAAAATAGTAAAATTGATAAACATTCAACATTTTAATAAAAATTCTTCAAATTGAGCATGATTTTAGAAAACCAAGAAATATAAGATAAAATATTTAAGTACAAAAATATTAGGTATAACAAGGTGTATGCAGTCAGAAGCCTCAAGGACATTAAAAATATAAAGGTACTATTTAAAATACTTTGTAATGGGGAAGCCGGGATAGCTCAGTGGGTTAAAGCGCTCACTTTGCAGCCCTGGGGACTGGGGATCCAATCCCGATCCCGGCCCGTGTGGACCCATAAGCTGAACTGGGAAGTGCCCCCAGTTCAGTTCTCACTGGGGTGAGACCCTGGCCCAGTTCCTGCCCTGTGCAGCCCCGCCCACCTGTGGAATGAAACTATGTGGAAAAACCAGTGATGTACAACTATGGAGACTGTTCTGGGCCCTCCCCCTTCTCTTTGTCTCTGACTCTGTATCTCTCTCTCTCTGTCAAAAACAATAAATAAATCTTAAAAAAAATACTTTGTAAGGTTAAAAATAGAATTATCATATTTAGTCTTTACAACTCAAATGTTAGGTAATTATTTTTCCTATTTTATAGATAAAAGCAAATAAAATTTAGCCAGGTCTAGTTTTCTGCCCAAAGATACATAGTTAATAAATATAGAAAAAGATACTTAAATCCAGGTTAATCTGAATGTATTGTCTTACCTGTTAAGTAATAACATTCATCATCATCATAATAACTATTGTAATATTTACTGAGAGCCTACTATAAGGGATTTGACAGGTACATTCAATGCATTGTCTTTTATAACTCTCACAGACTTAAAATAATTAGATATTTTACTCCAAAATCAATCTCTGCATTAATGCATCTCTCTCTCTCTCTCTTCCATACACACGCACACGTGCACACACACACACACACTATAAATTTTGAGGTGTGGATAAACTTGAAAAAAATTTATAAAGTCTTCATTTAAAAAAATGAATGAGAAGCCATGAAAATTTCTAAATATAAATATTAATATATAATTAACACATTATAATGAAAACATTATGGTAAGTACAGAGTCAAATTGCTGATGTCAAGGAAAAGAAGTTCAGAAATTGATATGACAAATGTTATAGATCAACAGAACATTGACAGACTGAATGTACAAGTTGTTATAAAAACTGGATGACAAAATCATCGTCAGTAATTTAGAACGCAAGTAAGTGTCTTCAGATACAGTTTTGGTCAATAAGCAAAGGAAGAAATGAAAGTAGAGGAAATCATTCATTCTATTTTCAGGAAGTAAAACAAATATCCATTTGCACAGGGGATGACGATTATTTTACTGTAAAGGTCCTGATAGTAAGTATGTTAGGCTTGTGAGCCATAATGTCTGTCTCAAATACTCACCTTTGCTGTTGTACCAGGAAAGCAGCTGCACAGAAGACAAATGAATGTGTCTGTCCTCTGTGATAATAAAAGTTTATTAATAAAAATAGTCACAGACAAGATTTGACTCATGGTATCAGGCCCTGGTTTAAAAGAGGAGCCCCTGTTCAATAAGTAAATAGGTAAAAATAAACAAAGTAAGCAATTCTGTTGGTTGCAAAAACAAGACTGAAAGGAAGATTGCTGCTGGGGTGTGCCTACTTTGTAGTTTATAGTTACAGTCCCTTAATTCTCATGATCTTTTGATGCAGAAATTCTAATTCCTAGATTTTATCTTAAAGAAATAATTAACATTATTCAGTCTATAAAGCTTATTAATATTATTTATTTATTTATTTATTTTTGG
Organism: Craseonycteris thonglongyai; assembly: GCA_004027555.1. Lineage (NCBI taxonomy): Eukaryota > Metazoa > Chordata > Mammalia > Chiroptera > Craseonycteridae > Craseonycteris > Craseonycteris thonglongyai. Next base: position 8,619 of record PVKE010013245.1, on the reverse strand, counting down.
ATTCTTTATTTGGTAAAATGGAAGAGAGGAAAGAAGGAAAGAAAAAACATGATTGGGGGAAATTTTTTTAGCACATTTGAAATTTTCAAAAATGCTTCTGTGCATATAAAACTGAAAGTAACAAAGAAACAAAAACTCATGGACCCACAGTCAATAGTTTTGTGGTTACCTGAGGGTAAGTGGGAAGGTGGGTGGGAGAGTAGGGGGGTGGGGGAGTAGGGAGGGGACATCAAATATATGGTGATGGAAAGAGAGCTGACTCTGGGTGGTGAGCACGTAATGCAATGCATGGACAATGTAATATAGAATTGTACACCTGGAACCTACGTAATTGTTGCCAACCAATGTCACCCCAATACATTTAAAAATTAAAAAAAAAGAGAAATTCTCAGCCCTAATATGCTAATAGTGAGAAGTATGTTAAAGATTTATCTCTTTAGCTTAAAATATAGTCTAGCAGAAATCAATATAGATAACTGTGATTTTTGGTTGTTGTTTCAATTAAGCTAATTCATCTTTTCTGTAACTTACCCTATTTTAGTCTCTTGACCACTTTACATGAATAAAATGGTTGACCGGCTTTTTTTATTTCTTGCCTTCTTTCCATAAACAAGACCACGAAAAACAACAAGAAAGTTAACTGAAGTGTATTTATCTTATAATTTTTAGGCCATGGTTTTCTAATTGATGTCTTGCTTAGCTGATAAGTAGTTAACTCTGCAAGATGCATTAAATTTTTTATTCTGATGACTTGTATGTGATAATAGATGATGAAAATTCTACATAAAAATAAAACAGAACGCTTGGTGAATCCATTTCATACATGTGGATTTCATTTCTGCTCCCAAATGGGCCAGTTTTTTCAAGCATAGAAAAGACTGTTTCTAACTTCACAGGGAAATGAGAAGGGTTGTACTTTGCTGTACTTAAATTCGAAATCATGCTGGGTTAACAGGGTTACCATTTCCAGGCCAACTATCAGTCTCAAGCATCTGAAATGTCAGGAACCTAAGGTCAAGCTGAGCTTGTTAAGCCATTCCTACCATCTACGAGAGTAGTTGCTTTAGTTAGAGAGCCTTCAAATACTTAAAAAAATGGTTCTCTCTGTTCCTTCTTGATATTACTGCTCTAAGTGCATGCATTGCTATATCCATGATTAGACATAACCTTGTCTTTTCTGATATCAACAAATTTACCCCGAAATGGGCAGAGAGATCTGGAAAATAACCTTCTCAAATTTTCATCTATTCTGGCCTTAAATTCTTCCCTAAGCTGAAAGTCACAGTGAAAGCTCAAAACTCAATATAAGGTGTGTTAATAAAACATAGCTCATATTCAACCAAAGCTATATTACTTGAGGTAAAAAAGCAAGTGATATACTGCTTTCTTATCTAAATAGAAGGTGGAAGAGGATCTTTGACAAGAAATTGGGATTTGAAATATTTCTGGGAACTCTTGATGAAGGTGGTTAGACATCAAGTAATACTTTCTAAAATGCATGTTTTAATGAATCTTCATCTCCAAATGCCTCAGATAATTCCACTTCAAATGTCACATATAGCATTATTAGAAGCTGGCATATATATACCAGCTTAAGAATCACATTCATTTAAACTTTGACTTGAAATAATTACACTTGATCTGTAATAACTGTGGCTTCAGGTATGTAATTAAAAACACTCATTTCTTTTAAAAACTTGTTTCTTGATGCTGGCTTTCTGGCTCTAATGTGGTCACCTGCAAAACTTCTTATATCTTACTACACCATGAACACGTGAGTAAATTGAATGATGACACAGTGGAGCTGTGACACATCTCTCCCCCAGCCCCTGCTGACATGAACTATGAGGACCTTTACATGAGAGGTGCCAGGGGACAGTGAGACACCTGAAGAGCTCGCTATGCAGTGAAATGTTTAGAAGTTTGGAGGCCAGTCTTTTCGTGTTAGAATTTTTAAACATCTTATTTTATTTTTTATTGTTAAATGTATTGGGGTGGCATTGGTTAGTAACAGTAATTTCTAGGTGTACAACTCTACATTATGTTGTCTATGCATTGCATTATGTCCTCACCACCCAGAATCAACTCTCCCTCCATCTCCATGTATCTGGTGCTCCCTCCTAATTCCCTCCCACCCCCATCTTTCACCCACCTTCCCCTTTACCCTCAAGTAACCACCAAACTATTGACTGTTTCCATGAGTTTTTGTTTCTTTGTGTCTTTCAGTTTTATATTCCACCTATAAGTGAGGTCACATTTTTCTTGGTTCTCTCAGTCTGACTTATTAGATGATTTCAGGGTCCATCCATGTTGTCACACATGGCTGTTTTCGATCGTTTCTTATTGCTAAGTAGTATTCCATTGTGTAAATGTACCACAATTTCTTTGTCCAGCCATCTATCAAAGGACACTTTGGTTGTTTTCATTACTTGTCTGCCATGAACAGTACTGCAATGAACATTGGGGTACATACATTTTTGTGAAAAGAGGTTTTCAAGCTTATTGGGTAGATATCCAGAAGAGGGATTGCCGGTTCATATGATAATTCCATTCCTAACTTTTTGAGGAATCTCCATACTGCCTTCCATAGTGGTTGTACCAGTTTACATTTCCACCAGCAGTGTATGAGGGTTCCTTTTTCTCACCAGCCTCTCCAGCACTTGTTAGTCCTTGTAAACTTTTTAAAGTTTCTATCTAGGCCTAAGATTTCCAATAAAAATGACTTGCAATCTCATCTTGGCTTTTATCTCCACCCATTTAAAGTAAATCTAAAAAATGAGTTATTTGTCAAGAAAAAAAAAGTTTTTAAGTAAAAGTTTGTATTCATCGATTAGACAAACTAATACTCAAGAGTACAGATTTAATTGTTTTTAACATTTATTTTATTGTTTTTGACAGGGAGAGAGAGACAGAGACAGAGAAGTAGGAGGGCCCAGCGCAGTCTCCATAGTTGTACGTCATCAGTTTTTGACATCAGTTTCATAGCACACAGGTGGGCAGGGGCCACGCAGAGTGGGAACCTGGATGGGGCCTCTTGCATGGGAAGTTTGCCCCATTGGGAATCGAACTGAGGGCCTCTCTCATGGGAAGCACACCCCAGTTCAGCAAGTGGATCCATGTGACTTGGGGTCGGGACTTGATCTTTGGTACCCGGGGCTGCAAAGCAAGCACTTAACCCACTAAAGCGTCACAGCTTCACTCAGATTTAATTTTTTTTTTTTTTTGAAGGACATTTCTTTTTTTTTTTAATATCTTTTTATATTTATAGAGAGTAATTATTTTATCTTCAGTGCATATTTATTTCTATTTTACTCTTGACAGATAGAAAGAGAGACAGAGACAGAGACAGCTAGAGAACCGAACTGTGGGAACTCCCCAGTTCAGCATGTGGGTCCACCTGGGCCAGAGCCGGGATTCGATCCTCGGTCCTCGGGGCCTCAAAGCGAGTGCTCAACCCACTGAGCCGTCCCGGCTTTCCCCAGATTTAATTTTTGATAGTTCATTGTTCATTCTCTTTTAGGTAATTGAAAAAAAGTTTAAATTGATATCATCAACAACCTTTCTACTTCTATGTAATATTGATAACGTAAGCAAAAATCAACCCATACTAAAACTTGTAAATGATATAATATTGATAAATACAATGAAATCTTATAAATATTCAGCTAATGAAGAACATTAAACAGAGCAGACTAAAATTATGTGGTCTTGGCTTATCCATACTATTTCCAGTAATGTTGAATTGTTGATTCTAGTATTGTCAGAATTAATTCTGGCTCTTGAATTATTTAAGTATGTAGTATGGGTTAAGATATTATCTATTATGTATTATTTTTCTACCATTTCTTTGACAAAGAAGCTGCTTGCCCTGAATATATTCTTTCTAAGAGTGATGTTTTTCACCTTAATAATTTTACATTAAGAAGTTATTTTGTATATATTGTTAGCCTTTAAAAAGTTAGGAGTAACTAAATAGAGCTTCCAATGCCAAGAGTAGCTTTTTATTTAATTTTGTGACAGGATAAAGGTCATGACCAGAGTATACAGGAGAGATCGGAGCAGAGGAGAGTAGATTTCAGAGATACATCCGTTGGCATGACTAAGAATGAACTGCATGTAACGGTCTAAGGAACCGGATATAGGCACAAACTACTGAGTTCTCCGGTTTAGATGACCAGTGGAGGAGGAAATGATTTAACATGGAAAGAAATTCAGAAATTCAGTCTCAGAGAAAGCATACAAGATTTTGCTTTGGATGTGAACTTGAAAGACTGATAAACCATCCTAGTAGAGAGATGTCCAAAGTCTAGCTGGACACTTGGAAGTGAAGAACAACAGAAGGTAAGGGTTGAAGACATCGACTTAGAAGTCTAAAAACAGAAACACTGGAGTGCTTAAATTAGAGATAATTAATACAAGTCCTGGCTAAAACCATGGAAATATATAAAAGGAAGATACAGGACGCTCCCTGAGGACAGGAGCAGACATACCCACTTTGCATTCTAAGATCTGCCACTGTAAAGCACTTCCGGAATATGAAGGGAGGGGTGAATTAGTGACTCTGAATATTAAGATTCTGATCATTTAACAATGTCAAATGTTGCCCTGACATCAAATACCTTTATATGTTAAAAGAGGTCATTGGAACAAAGGCCTTAAAGGCAAGAGCTGACCTTAATGAGTGGAAACAGAGACAGATTGTCGAACATTGTAGTAGTAAATTCTCCAGATAGTGTTTGTGAATTGAAAACAAACAAAAACTGTACTGCTTTTATCTACCATTCACAAAGACACACTGGATGTAACAGATCTTCAGTGTATACAATCTAGGCTACTGCTGAAAGTGTAAAGTAGTGGTTCCTACCTTGCCTTCAGGTTCGGGAGAGCAGTTTGTGGGTGGGGATAAGAAAAATACAGTGAGTCTCTAGACGTTTGCTTCTTCATTATGAGTTTTTCTTGCAATGCATAGAGCTGATGTAGAGACCCATCCTGTAGGACCCATCTTCAGGCCAAACATTGCATGAGTGAAGATAAATTCAGTCTCACCCAAATATAATTATCTGTGTTGCCTGTGTGTATATCAGACTGTGAGATATTGAGGAATGATGGGAAAGGAACGGGTTTGGTGACAAAGAATTTAGGTCCTAGCCCTGGGAACTTTGTGCAGGAAAATTCATCTATTTTATTTTCAATTTTCTTATCTACATAATGAGAGAATTGGACCAGACTATTCTAAACTTCCTGACAACTTTTATATTCTGGGATTCCACAGAAAAATGCAATTTTTTTAAAAAACTACTGATGGCTTGGTATTCCTTAGGCTGTGACTACGAATGTAGTCCCAAGGTCTTGGAAATAAACATGTGGCAGCCATAATATGCATGGAGAATATTTATTTTTTTCTAACTTTATAAAAAGTTTGGTAACAATGTTTAGAAATTTGTGAGAAGTCAAGCCATTCTCAAGATTCAATAAATTTTCATGATATTTTGAGATGACATATACATATTTCTGTCAAAATATTTATATATTTCTACTCCTGAGGAGATCATCAACCATGTAGACACATCTCTGTTTCTTCCTCTGTCAGATTATGAAGCGGGGACAGGGAACACAAGGACAGACAACTGGTGGGATAGACTATTTCAATTGTCAACTTTCAATTTAATGACTTTGCTTCCTATTAAGTCAAACATTTTCTCTATTTTATTTCATTTCATTTCATGTCATTTTATTATTATTTTGTTGTTGTTGTTGTGGTTGTTCAATTCTTCTTAAAACTTCTAGCCATCTTGACCATAGACCATCGGGTTCAACGACATCAACAGTACCCTGATAACCTAAGCATACTCCTACCTCACTGAGTCTGTCCCCAGAAATAATGCCTGTGGGTATAGGCAGAAAAAAAAGTTTCATCAACAATGGGAAACATGGCCTTTGTGACAACTGCCTTGGTCTTTTAACAATGAACATTTTGGGTGAGGAAATGTTTTAAGTGCGAACACTGAGCAGGTTTTATTGTAATTAGTTTCTATATTCAGATGACTTCATGGGTTCATTGTCAACTACAGAAATGCCCAGAGTAGGTAGGGTCATCCATCCCTCAGGGGAAAGAATTAATTCAGAGTCTTGGATAGGAACATAGAAAGCACCTGGAGAAAGATATTTAGTGTGTCAGAGAAGAGGGAGGTGGAGGAGAGGGTTTATGTTCACACTCTTTTATTTTAATCATGGAATACGATTATATCTTTTACCTGCGTGTTTGGGAGACTGTTTTTGTTGTTTTTAAATAATCTGTTCTTTAGCCATTTTTATCCAATGCTAATCACATGGGAAAACAAGTTTAATACAATGGGGAGGAAGGACTTTTATCTTCTATTTTACTCTTGGAATATCTTTGTATTTGCATCTATATATTTGGGAATCTCTTGTTTTAACATCTGCTCTTTAGCAGTTCTGATCAAAGGTAAAACGTGGGGAGGGGTGAGAGGGAGGGAAAATATTTATCTTTATGCTGTTTTATTCTTATTTATTTATTTTTTTAAATTCTTCTTATTTCTTCTGTGTACTTTTATCTATCTGTATGCCTGGGAGGTCATTATTTTTCTAATCACCCCTCTTTTTAGCCATTTGATCAAATGAAAAACATGGCTTTTGTGATTTGTGCTCCTTTGGAGCCAGAAATAATTAAAAAGCAATTCATTCCTTGGAGAAATAGTCTCTTCTCCCATCACATCCCTGTGGCCTGAAACAGGCAAAATAATGGGCTGCTACCAGGGACAATTTGAGTGGGGCTCGGGAAGATGTTCCTCTTCACAGTCTATTATTTCTTTTCAAGCAACTATCTGTTTGCCACACACATGCTGACAGCCTAATGAGTATGATTCTTTTTTGCCCTGTTTTCCTCTTTCGGCTCGTCAAAAGAACGAAGGAGTCCTTTCCCAAGGCTGATATCTGATAGAGAAGTCATTGCCCGGCTCTTACTTGGCTGAGAGTCTGCAAAGAAGGGAGCTTGTTTGTTTTACTGCTTGCACGTCTCTCAGTTGTGTTGACTCTGAGATTTGGGGCGTTTGTTCGCAGCGTGGGCTCTGTCGTCGTCAGCAGGGCTGTTCAGCGCTGTCTGGTAGCACACAGAACTCGCTGGCTCCTTTGTGAGTCTCTAAGGGTAGAAACTGAGCTCACATTCCTTGACAATAACCTTTAACTCCCTTAAGTACCGGTAGAAGCAGTGGAAATATCACTTAAATGAAAATACTCAGAAATATCCAACAGATATCTTTTTTTCCTGGATCATATTATTTTTTAAATCATCATTTCCAGTGCATATTTGTAACCAAGATATACTTCCCTCAGAGCTATGTACATACCTGGGGTTTTGTTTGTTTGTTTGTTTTTGAGTATACACTTTTTGCGTGTATCAGCCCATGTACATAAATTTCAAAAACAGGCAAAACCAATCTTTGGGGTTAGAAGTTAGGATACTAGTTACTTCTTATCCCTGTGTTTTGAAAGGACCAGAAGAGGCTTCTCTGAATTTTTTTCTTAGAGTCAGGTTTGCATAGTTGGCATTCAATCATACTTGTTTCTTCTAGGCTTCCAAATTCAGAATTACTGATTTGGGAATATTTCCATGAATGGTAGCCTTGGGATTGGACTTTGTCTTCGAACTAACGAAAACATGACTTTTTTTTCTTTGCACTTTTTATTTATGCATTTTTTAAAATATTTAGACTGTACCTTCACCTTCATCATTTTATTTAATTTTTTTGAACAAACTTAACAGAAACCAATATTGTGAGTGAATAGTAGATACTAAACAATGATATGAAAGTGTTTAAATATCAGACCCTACAATAGTTCTTTCCTTTAATATTAGACTTACTGTAAATAAAATGAAGTTTTATATATTATACATGCGTGATGTGGGAAAAACCATTATCGTTATAATGAAAATGGTCTCATGGCAGGATACTCTCTGGACAGCCCTCATTACATACTACGCTCTAAAATGTTTACTAACAGTATGCAGATGGCTTTGAAATGTATTCTTTTGTCAGGATTGTGATGATAATAAGGAAATAATTTTATGTACCAGAACCAGGAAAATTTTTGTAAAAATTTACTATGTAATAGTCTTTCTTTCACTTTAATACAGGCTAATTCCTAATTTTTAAAAGTAAGACTCTGTCTCACTAAATCTGCCCCCACACATGCACAATTGTATTTGGCTAAATCCTAGAATGAATATATATAAGTATGTAGTACCATGTTTTTCAATTCAGTATATTGATGCTACTAAACAATAGACTTTTGTAAAAATTAGGTTGATGAGCCTATAAACAGATTATGTCTCCTGATTGTCTTCTAACTAAATAATATTCATGGGACTCTGCATTAGCTACGACCACATTTTGAGTTTAAAAATGGGTATCAAAAACCGTTCATTTCTGTCTTGGCAAATGCATTGTTGACTTCCCCCTGCAACCTCATTTCATTTAATTTACTTAGAATTAGCTTAATTACTTTGGTTTGCCTTTGGAAGTAAAAGCACTTTCATACTTCATGGGGGTGCCATGTAATTACTACATTGAAATTGTGAATCAAATAATACTGGAGTGC
>PVKE010013244.1:0-36891 GCA_004027555.1 Craseonycteris thonglongyai | reverse complement strand
TGGTGCCCCATGCTTCATTACAGGCTCACACCCAGTCTGATCAAGCTGAGTTTTGTATGTATCTGTTAATGCTTGTTACTTTTAACTAATCAGATCTTTTTACAGTATCCATTTATTATGTAATGCTTCTTAGAAAAGAATCTTATAGTACATGTTAATATATGCAACCAATTAAAAATGTATAATTTAGTGTAAGAAAAAAAAAAAAAATAAATAAAGTCATGGAACCTCAGAATTCAGAAGGTCAAGCCTAGAATTAAGGACAACTTTTGTTGCTTTCATACTGTGTTTATAGGTCAAGATTTATTCTTTGAATTAGAACCCAAAGTCACTATAAGTAAAGCAGAATCATACCTACCATATTGAGATTACACAAATCACCTAACATTAATGTTAACCTATCTGTGGGCCTCCCCAAATTCCCTGAAGTGCCATTGTCTCTAAGACTTTCAGCCTTAGCCACCATGTCCACGGCTTCTGTCCATACTGTTTAGCTAACTGGGGCTGACTAGTTGTCACTGATCAGCCAGATGGAGCAGCCACAGGCCCTATGACTACTATTGTCACTTGGGGACTTGAATGATACCTTACAATAGATGGTGTTGATGCTATCCACAAGTGTGGGCAGTTCAATCTTTATTGAACACATTGTGACCAATGGGGATCAGGAGATGGGGGAAAACATGGAAGATAAATTTCTCTTTTCCATCTATCCTCCCATAAACTTCTCCTTAGCTGACTTTCTCCAGAAATCCCAAAGGGCTGAGCTGAACTCACCTGCACAGAAGGCTGTGTTGCTTCATGGCTCATTATGAGGCCATGACCTGCATGACAATGTGTCACCATGCCTCTCTTCCTATCTCCATTTCTTTTAACTTTTTTTTTTCTCACTTTCTATGTATTAGAATTGCACCTTTCACAACCATCAACACTCAATTCTTGCTTCTGGTTCCTTTGTCTAGGGAAGCCAGACTAAGATAATGTTTTGTATGTAGAAATTGCTTATTAAATATTATTTTTTCCTTCTTCCTTCTCTGTTAATTTCTTTTTAAATTTAATCTTACTCAGTTCCAGGATAAACTTGAACTTTGGTTTTTTAATTGCCTTCATATCTTGTCTGTTCTTCCTGAACTCATATTCTATCTCAGGTACTGATTTTTCATTTGTTTATTATTAACCTGAAAAGCAATTGATTCCTTTGGTATTCGATCTCTGAAAATCTTGACTTGGTCTAAATCCATACTCTGGTAGAAGACTCCCATGGGGGTTCTTAGCTCAGAAATCCATGCACAGGAAGTTTATGATTCATTTTACTTGTATAAGATTTACTTATTCCTGGGTATTTTTAAAACAGGTTTGAGAACAGTATTTGTGTGTGTGTGTGTGTGTGTGTGTTTGTGTGTCTTATGTGTATATATATATATATATATATATATATATATATATATATATATATATATATATATTCAGACACACATACACAAACTTTAGTAAGTCTTCATATGGTTTGTCAATGATGTATTCATTTTTCTATAGAATAAAAGAATTTGGAGTTATACAAACTATAGATTATTTTTGTGTAAGAAAACGTCATTTTGAGAAAGAAAATTTCTTCAGACTAGAATTCCATCTTCTATAGTCATAGATTTAGAGAAACTTCTTTTTAGTAGATCCCATGACTACTTTTCAATAGAAAAATATTGGTTTTAGATGTCAAACCTCAACCCTCCATCTTGGGAGTCATAGAGACTTCCAATTTTAGACCTGGCAGGTGAACAAAGTAGTTTTTCATCTGTGATAGATCTGTGAAGGTTGAGATAGTTAGCACAACCTTCATGGGGAAGTTGAAGCTTGAGTTTCACCATAAAAACTGGTAGATTGTATATAAGCGTGTGTTTCTGGGTTTTCTTACAATGTGTACATCTTTACTTTTTAATGTTTACCAATCAAAATTCTTATTGCTAAAGATCCATTTCACATGTCACCTGTTCCATGACACTTTTGCTTATCTTCCTGTCTGAAAGTGGTTGCAACCTCATTTGAATTTCCACATGCTTTATTTACCATATTTTGCCACCTATAATGCGTACTTTTTTTTTTATATCTTTTTATATTTATAGAGAGTAATTATTTTATCTTCAGTGCATATTTATTTTTATTTTACTTTTGACAGATAGAGAGAGACAGAGACAGCTAGAGAACCGAACTGTGGGAACTCCCCAGTTCAGCATGTGGGTCCGCCTGGGCCGGAGCCGGGATTCGATCCTCGGTCCTTGGGGCCTCAAAGCGAGCGCTCAACCCGCTGAGCCATCCGGGCTTTCCCTATGCGTACTTTTTTGGCACAAATTTGTGAGGAAAAAATTAAAATGTGCATTGTACATGGGTAGTACTAATTCTGTATTTAGCTTTTAATTCTTTCATGTATGCTTACGAGTTAGAAGTGTAACTCTAGAAATCAATAATGATATTTGTATTCAAAATAACACCCTGGAATAGAGTGATCGCCTTGGCTCAGCCCCAAATTGCCTACAGTCTCAGTCTCATTGGGGCTTCAGCTTCCTGTGCCCAGGCCTTGTCAGCTTTCAACTTCCAGCTTGCCAAGGGCTGCATTTTGACTTGTGTTCCCAGCTTCCCAGCTCACTCCATCTTCTGCTGGGCCCCGTCTGTGCTTTTCCCTTCTCCCCTGTTTGCCTCCCTTTCTCTGACCTTGTATCTGTTCTTGTGTTTTATAATCATTTGTTACATAAAGTTTCTTATACCATAATACATAAAAAAATAAGTGTTACAATTCCTTTATACTACAAAAACCAAGTACCTAATTATAAACAAATAAAAATTTGATTAAAAAATTAAAATGGAAGATTTTTTTCCCTTAAAAATTTGGGTCAAAAACTTGGGTGCGTATTATACACGGGAGTGCGTTATACATTATATATTGCCCTGTATCTGTATTATCCAAAATATGGTATTACTCTCTACATATGGTCTTGTGTTGTTAGCAAACTTGTTTTTGTATTTGAACAACTATGAGCTTTTTGAGGGAAGGGGTTCAACCTTTATCTTTGTATCATTCCTTAGCAGAGTGATTAGCACATGAGGTGCTTAAAAATATTTGTTATATTGATTTTTCTTTTCTGTACTTCAATTTATTGATACACATCTAGAGTACAATAGACTCTCAGTTAGCTGGCACCCATGGGGATTGGTAAATGCTAGATAAATGTAAGTAGACTCTAAGTTAACTGGAACTCAAGCAACTGGCCCTTTTTAAGGAGTCTACTGTATTTACTACTTGGCAAGAACAATACTAAGCATTATGTAGTCAAATCAATTCTCCCTCATGGTGCAAAAGCGGCCCCTGAGAAAAGCAGAGCATGACGGCTGCAGCCGGTGAGGCTGATTCACAATGTTCCTTATCAAGGGCCTTGTGCTGAAGCTGGAACCAGAGCAGATGAAACAGAAGATGTGAGATGATGAGATCTCCTCCCCACGGAACTTCCTCATCTATGTGGCCCCGCTGTGAGTCGCTCCTTTTATCTTAAAGAAATTGGACAGCATATAAAGATTGGACATGTGAATATATGATATGAAGAACCTGGTCACAGTTTCTACTCTGCAAATGAATCCACAAATGACTAGGCCCAGAAAGATATAAAAGACTCTTTGACTGAGTGGACATAAAACTACTACTTGTTAAACTAAGTTTGGCTGTGGTGACTGACGTTCATAGCTAAAATAGGAAACTATTTGGGAAGTTTGAAAGATGTTTTGTGGCCATAATGTGCCCTTAATATCTTATTCAGCCTCCATGAATGTTGGTGTAATTGTAAGTAATGTCAAACTCCATTTTCTTAGCAAGTATTAATTATATAAGGGAATTATGTCTGCAGTGGCACTGTCTTGTCAGTCATTTCTGTTTACCTTTTTACTTCTGTTTGGAGTATATTTGGTGCAGAGTTCCTTATGATTAGTTATGTTTTATGGAAGCCAGTACATAACCACAACATTTAAGCACAAGACCATTAGTTTATATTTTTAATAAATGTACCAATTAAAAAAGAAATCTCCCTCATGGTACTCAGCAAAGATAAATAAAATAATATTTTCTAAATTACAATTTCTAGAAAAGAGGAATATTCACAACTTGGAATTTTACAAAGAGCGCCTCAGTATGGATTGCTGATTGGTTTGAACAGATCTATGTAGTTCTTTTAACCTCTGTGCCAACAACACTTTTCTTCCAAGTTAGCTTTCTCCTCTTAGCACCTCTGAGCCTTTAGCTGCTGCTATCCTTGAGGATTTCTCTGATTTCAAACGCTCCCAACTTTCTTCAATTTTTCAAGTTTCTTAGATTTTATCTCTGTAAGTGCTAAAATTTAGGATGAGTATGTATATCAGATATTCTACAATATATTTTCCATTTTGTTTTCTGTGAAGGGAAAATTTATTTCAAGAGTAAGTATATATTTTATAACAATTATCACTTGATAGGTGAAAAAACTGCTTTTCAAATTCTGTACAAAATGCCACTGATTTTTTTAGAGCAATCCTGCCCAATAAAAATTTCTACAATGATGAAAGTGTTCTATATCTGTATTATCCAATATAGTTGCCTCTAACCATGTGTAACTAGTTAAGCACTTGCACTATGGCTTATGTGACTAAAAAGTTCAGTTTTAAATTTTATTAATTAAACATACCGGTAAATAGCAATATATATTTAGTGGCTATTGCACTGGACCTTATAGATATAGATCAATGACAGAATAGTTATCTCATGTATTTCTGTAATTAAAGTGCCCTTGAATAATTGCTTTTGGGGAACACTACCTGTATATTATCCCCATTGCATTATCTCCTTTTGGAGGTTCGCAATGCACGTGAACATGTAAAGGCTCTAAAGAGTCTTACAGCAAACACAGATAATCTGTTTATATTGGTTTAACCCAGAATTTTCTGATCACATTTGACCATGACATCTGCACTCCCCTCCCACACCAGCAATGCCTATGAACAACTTGTGACCTCATTCATTCTGCAGAATCCTTGAGAAACAGTCTTCTTCAGACCATTTTTCCATCGAAAGCCTGTGTTGCACCTTTAGCCAGATTTATTCCCTCCTCATTTTGGGGGAGTTATAAAGGATGTCTTAAATAGAAATAAGGAGGAGCCTTCTCTAAGCTTCAAAAAATCTCCCAGGAGATGGAGCATGACATTTGCCCCATAGACACAGAGCTATTAAGACTTTGAAATTACCCTTTGCAGAGCGGGGTAGGGGGTACGTTTTCTAGTTACAGCTGTGACTGAGCCAGGATCAAATTTGCTCCCTGGAACCATGACATGTCCTCAGTTTGGTCTCCTAGGTAGGAATCTCTGTTTTTTTCCCTGATTAGAAACAATTCCCTATCCACCACTGGAGTCTCTGTTGTCATGGGTTTATCCCACTAACAATACAGGGAGGAATATGGTAATGTTCAGTTGTCTTTTCCTCTTCTTCTTAATAGACCAGCTAGTGATGCTTCAGATAAAATTGGTCTGAAGGCTGAGAGCAGGTCCATTATTGGGAGCATTTGCTTTAAATGATGAAACCCAGGGATGCTTGTGGCAGGGAGGGGACCAGCTCTACTGCAGAAGGTGCTCACTTGTCTGTTGCTTGCATTCTGTTAAATATTTCTTATTTCCTCAGAATATACCACAAGGACCATTTGACTGTCCCCTCTGGCTTCTGCATCTTGCTTCCAGCATGAACAGACAGGTAATAACCGTTCAGCAGGGCCATTACCTCTTCTAAAGACTATTATCAAAATGGTCATTATACATAATGGAGATTATTACAGACAGCCTGAGAGATCTTCTAGATACATCTCTCCAGTAATAGGTGGCCCTTTTTAGCCTTATGTATCTGTGGGGATAATACCAGGGCACAGAATCCATGACAAATGGTGATTTTTAGCAAAACTCTGTCAGCTTTTAATGCATTAATTTGATAGTGGATTAAAATTGTATTTATACAGAAACACTTAAATTTTAACTCTTGAAAATACACAGTATGACAGAAACATTCCAACAAGAGGAGTTACAACATATAGAAAGCGTTGTCCATGTTTATACTGTGCAATCACATGTGCGAGGATACTGGCATTAATAAATACTTTGAGAACAAACTTCTTTGTAATGAAGTAACTGGTTTGTAGTCAGCCAATCGATAAGTATTTATTGACCTTGGGCTTCATGCCAGATATTGGAAATATGGCAGTTAGAATACACAAAAGGATGCTTAGACATTTAGAGTCTAGTGGCCTGTTTAAAAAAAAAGTCAAGTTTCAATCTTTTCTAGTCCTGAGAAATTAAGCCTTCTTGTATAGGTTTCACTTGCCCCCAACTATTTGAAGTTAATAGATCCTGTCCAAGGTAAAAATGTGAATTCTGTTATGTGATACACAGCTGGTTGCCCCTTAAAGCCATAATCCCATTATTATTTGGCTGGTAAGGTTATCATTCCCTGGGGGATAGTTACTGGGCTAAGGAAGTCAAGTGCAATAGGATGGTAATATGGGATTCTTGACATCTCAGTACCAACTGAAGACCAAATAACAAAAGTAATAATAAGTGACTAATGTTTTGTCACTTCAAAATGGGGATGGGGTGGTGGTACTACATCACTGATACTCAATTTATAAAGGAGGTATCAAAAAAATCTATGAATAGTTTCATAAACCGTCATCCAATATTTCTTGGAAAAAGCTATTGGAGAGCTGTGGCATTTTGCTTTCTCATGATGATGGGTCTTGCCATGCAATTTACACCAAGTGAAAGGGTTTTGAAAAGAACATGGAGATCTTGTTATTGGTACCTTTGATGTTGAAAGAACAGAAGGGACTAGTATTAGGTCCTTATCTGAAAAATTTAAAAGCTGAGGACTTTGGCTAGCAAGTAACTCTAACAGCCGAGAAAGAAAAGATGGCTTTAACACAATGTGCAACCTTAACAGATTTTTCTGGTGCCAATGGTGCATGAGAGTTTTGTCTGGGCCAGATGGGATCATTTAGGAGAAAGCAGAACTATTCTGGAATGAATATACAGGGATTTTGCCTAACAGAACTGCCTAGAGAAGCAATAGAGCCCAAAGAGAGAGTCTCTGTGAAGGTCCTTGAAAACCAAGTAATGAGGGGCACTGTTTATGGCCAGATAGAGGACACATTGCATTTGCAGACCCCTCAAAAATGCCCCAGCATTAGAAATTTCTCTGCCACAAGTTTTGCTCAGCTCTTCTGTCTTATAGTCTTATATTTGAAAGCTTACTATTTGACACATTTGCTAAAATAATTTTCTATTACCAGTCTCCTTTCTTTGGGCTTTCCTTGTTTGAGGTGTCAGTACCCACTTTGAAAGTCCTGTACAGTCCAGGTCTCCACATGTACTCTGCCACTCTTCTTAGCAAGCATAGCCAGGTTTTCCTTCTTCTAACCTGTGAGGAACAAGTTGCAATCACTTTCAGTCAGTATAAGTGGCTCCATCCATGATTCCAAAGGTAGACATGTTATCTTTGGCCCATTGGTGTATTCAACTAGACTCAACACAATGATTTGTTTAGAGCTAACCTGAGGGAATTTTGGTCAGACTGTTTAGAAGAGGCACCTTCTTTTCGCCAGAATGGTTAAGTGGGTAGGTGGTAAAGGAGAAGCACTGGTGGTCTCCATGCTCCTTCTAAGCTTGCTTCAGTAGAAAGCAGAGCCAAGAGATGGCCAGAAAGATTTGTCATGATATCATTTGAGCATATGTATCTAAACATGCCTGAAATCATATTCTACTTATGAGATTAATTTCTCTCCCCACTCCAAACCATTTTATATTGGATTTTGTCATTTACAACAGATAAAGTTGTACTCATTAATGGAGAGAAGAAATAAGCATTTCAAAGTTTGTCAAGATGACAGTTGAAACTGAGGATGATAATGTACTGCTAGTAATTGACAAATGACCATTTAAACATTTAAAATAGTGTTAGTTTATGCTTAAGAAACATTTGAGTGAAGGTAATCACAAGGATTAAAAATATATCTGTGGCATTTATTGGCCTTTTCTCTTCACTTCTGATACTGATAAAACTATTCTATTTTTACTACTAACATATCAAAGTATTACAAAAACAAACACACTCTTATATTTACCATTAATAAAAAGCTCTCTGGCCTTTAAAAATTAATAATAATAATGAAAATAAGAGCTAACATTTACTGAGGCAATCGATTAAGTGGTGTGTGAGCAGTACATTTCTAGAAAGTGGTGGCCCCAATATTGAGGCCTAGAGGTCACCTGCAGAACCCTCCTTCTTGATCTATACACCATGCCTCTGGCATAATGGCGATCCAATACTTGGAAACACATATGACATTTAATAACATATAGCACACATCACAAATCACTCTACATCAGTTAGACTTAAGAGATGGTTCTATGGATATGAGCTCATAGAATGAGTTGAAGGCTTATTGTGCATCAAGAACTATGCTAGGAACCAAGGAGAGAGCAAGGAAGGGAGGAAATATATACAACATACACAGTTTTAAGTTAGAACACATAAGTTTTGCAATGAAGAATGGTGAGGATATAGTGTTTTTATTAGTTTCTATGTATTTTTTAATCTATTGGTCTATTTCATTTTTGATCCAGTCATTTTTTATTAACACATTGTTCAATCTCCACATATAGGGGATCTAAATATTTGGTGATGGAAAGAAAGCTGAGTCTGGGTGGTGAACACATATTGTAACACACAGACAAAGTACTATAATAGAATTGTACACTTGGAACCTATGTAAATTTTACTAACCAATGTAACCATTTTTACTCCAATAAATGTAACGATACAAAGAAAGAATGGGGAAACCTACTTTATTTTTTTCTGGCAAGAATTAAAGTCTATTCTGTTATGTAGCAAACTCCTTTTATTCCTATCCTCTTATAGGAAAAAGGGAGTTCCTTCCAGCTTCTGCCTGCAGTCTCTTCACACATTGAGTCGCTCACTGTACCATGATGTACTCGGGGGTGGCAAACCTATGGCACGCGTGCCCAAAGTGGCACGCGGAGCAATTATTTCGGCACACGGAGCTGTGAATACCATTTTAAAAATTATTGTTTATGCTCTTATAGACATAAAAATAATCGATACCTCTATCTCACTTGATGGGTTGGCATGCGAGTTGAGCGAGTATACTCTTATTTCATAAGCTTTGGCACTCAATCGCCAAAAGGTTCGCCACCCCTGGGTTGATCTTGATTGTCCCTAACACCAAATGTTTAGTCTTTTAGGATGAGAACTGAATCTTATCATCTTTGTATACCTATTGTATACACAGCTTGTACTAAGCATTTGTTGAAACAAAGTAAAAAAGAATGTAATCTAGTAAGAAGTGTGTGCATATAAGATAAAAATGTAAAATATGATTTTACAGCTTGAAACCAATATGATACTTATTTAAGAGAATTTAATGTAAACTACTCCCAAATCAGAATTTATTTATTTTAGTTCATTTTTTATTGTTAAATTTATTGGGGGTGACATTGGTTGGCAAAAATTACATAGGTTCCAGGTATACAGTTCAACATTACATTGTTCATGCATTGCCTTATGTGCTCACCACCCAGAATCAGCTCTCTTTCCATCACCATATATTTGATGCCTCCTCCCTACTGCCCCCTCTCCCACAACTCTCCCACTCACCTTTCCCTTTACCCTCAGGTAACCACTAAACTATTGACTGTGTCCATGAGTTTTTGATTTTTGTTACTTTCAGTTTTATATTCCAACTATAAGTGAGGTCATAAGTTTCTTGATTCTTTCGGTCTGACTTATTTTGCTTAATGATTTAAAGTTTCATTCATGTTGTCACAAGTGACTGTATTTCATCTTCTCTTATTGCTGAGTAGTATTCCATTGTGTAAATGTACCACAACTTCTTTATACAGTCATTTATCAAAGGACACTATGGTTGTTTCCACAACTTGCCACTGTGAACAGTGCTGCAATGAACATTGGAGTGAAACGGTTTTTTCTTCTCTCTATTAATGATTTCCTCTGTGTGTCTCAAATTTTTTTTTTGATTGTTGAATTTGTTGGGGTGACATTGTTTGGAAAAAATTACATAGGGGAACAGCTCTGCTTAGGTTCCTAAAAAATAAAATAATAAAATTATTTCCAATGATTAGAAAGATACTTTTTATTATGGAATAGATGAACTCTTTTCAGTAAATTAAATAACACATTTTATGGCGTGCATCTGTAGTGAGGAATATACTAATAAATGAATGACTTGAGACCACTTGTCTACACAATCTTGGAGCCTGGTATTTTCAGCTCCCTCCTCCATAGGACTCAGCATAGTCTTTGAGACACAGGCATGGCCTGTTTTTCACTCAGCAAGGTCTGTACAGCTGTCAGGGCTGTAGTTGGGCCTCACTACACAGTGGTTTGCTGTGTGAGTTCCAGCCAACTGGATAACTTCTCCATGCTGTCATTTCTAGTCCTTAGATTGAAGCAGAGGGGAAGCCGGGATGGCTCAGTGGGTTGAGTGCTTGCTTTGCAGCTCCGAGGTCCGAGGATCAAGTCCTGGCCCTGGCCCATGCGGACCCACAAGCTGAACTGGAGTGTGCTTCCCATGTGGGAGGCCCCTGGTTTGGTTCTCACCAGGGTGAGTTTCCCATGTGTGCAGGGCCCCCAGTTTGGCCCCTAGCTTGTGGAGGCATGCCTCCCATGTGGGAAGCTCCCAGCCCAGTTCCCACCCTGCATGGCCCCCGACAGTCTGTGTGGAACAAAACCATGTCGAAAACTGATGACATACAACTATGGAGACTGCTCTGGGCCCTCCCCCTTCTCTCTGTCTCTCTCTGTCTCTGTCAAAAACAATAAAATAAATCTTTAGAATAATAAAAAAAGATGTACCCAATAGATATTTATGCTATGGTTAAGTTGTTTTCACCAAGGATTTAAAAAATTATTCATTATAAATAAATTATAAAAAAATATGATTCCCCTTTTCTCACTTTTTAAGTAGGAAAACTTTCAAATATACAGAAAAGGGAAAAAATAGCAAAATTCATTTCCATATAGCTTCCACTCAAATTTCAACAGCTACCTTTATTTTTGTTGTGCCTCTTGAGAGTATATTTTTGACATCATGACAGATTATTCTAAATAGTTCAATATATAGCTCCAAAAAATAAATAACTCTCCTATGTAAATATAACATTATAATCATATTTAGGAAAATTAAAAATAATTCAATATATTCTAATATTCAGTCCATATATATATATATATATATGTGTGTGTGTGTGTGTGTGTGTGTGTGTATATATATATAAAGATTTATTTTATTATTTTGACAGAGAGACAAAGAGAGAGAGAGAGAGAGAGAGAGAAAGAGAGAGAGAGAGAGAAGGGGGAGGGCCAGAGCAGTCTCCATAGTTGTGTGTTGTCAGTTTTCAACATAGTTTCATTCCACACAGGTGGGTGAGGACCGCATAGGGTGGGAATCAGACCGGGGGGCCTCACACATGGGAAATACACCCCAGTACAGCATATGGGTCTGCATGGGCTGAGGCTGGGACTTGATCCTCGAACCCAAAGCTGCAAGATGAATGCTGTTCAACCTGCGGAGCCATCCTGGCATCCCATTGGTCCATATTTAAATTTTTCCAAGTATGTGTTTTGTAGCTAATTTTTAAAATTTTTTTAATTTTAAGGCATGATGTTCTAATCAAGGTTAACACATTGACTTTGATTATTAAATCTTTTTGGTCTAGAATGGTTTTCCATTTTTTAATGACAGGGACATTTTGAAGAGTCCAGGCCAGTAGAAGAAAAGAATGCCATTTCTTTTGAATTCCCCTGAATGTTTCCACATGATTTTATTTAACTTGTCCCTTTAACTTGTGAAATGCTGGTGCATTGTTAGTTAAGTCTAAGGGCTTGTTTATATTCAGTTTTTTCTTTTTGCTAGAATATTTCATAAGGATATGATGTTATAGGTGATATTGCAGTTTGTTGGAAGGCATAGAAGGTCAGGTTGGTTCATGTTAGTGATTCTAAACTTGATCATTTGCTTGAGATGGTGGTTGTCAGGTCTCTTACTATAATATATAGAGGCATTTTCCTGTTTATCCTTAGTAAGTAGTGTGTATGGTAGAGAGGTGATACTTTAGCACCAACCACATTTATCAGCTGACCTTCTCTTTCTTCCCTCCTTCAGTCTCTTCTCTCTCTTTCTCTCTCTCCCATCCCCCTTCCTTCACTTCAGAGCTGGTAAGATGTTGACAAATTTCCTTTTGTTTCTTTAGAATATATTGATTTTTACCTCACTTTTGAAGGATGTTTTTTCAATGGGCTTTGAATTCGAGGTTGGCAGTTCTTTTCTTTCAGATTTTAAAGATGTTATTCCATTACAGTCTGGCTTATACTGTTTCTGTTGAGAAATCAGATGTTAGTCTTATTGTTAATATTTTATAAAGTGTCCTTTATTTTGTGACTAATTTTAAAAGGATCTTTTTGTTGTACTTAATTTTAAAATTATTTTACCTTAATGTGCATAGGTCTAGTTTTTCTTGTGTTGTAAAGCGTGGCAAGAATTGTGGACACCTCAACCTGGAATTGTTGGAATACCATGGCACTTCCTGTAACTCATCCTGTTGTACTCATCTTGCTACCCATGTCTGTATTATTGATGCTCTCTAATTAAAAGTAATAAAAGCCCAGCAAAAATATCTTGAATAAAAGTTGGAAACTATTATAAAGATCATCTTGTAACACATGTTGCAGCTGGTTCTCAGGAACAACCTGGAAATAGAAACTTAAATGCTATATAGGGCTTTCTCTTCTCTTTCCACCTTTCCATGCACCTACTTCTTTTTCTTTTCGTTTTCATACTTCCTTTTTATTTATTTTGCTGCAGACTTGCAACTACCCAATGTTCACAGCAGAAAATAATTGCTATGGCTTCTAAGTTTATATATCATCCATTCAAGAAACTAGCCAATTTATGTCTATAATATTGTACATCTAATTCCAATTTCCCTGGGAAGGGACTCATTGTCCTTGTTGGGTGAAGAGCCCAACCAAGGTCCAAACGAAATGTCCCGACCCAGGCTAACCAGGGAATGCCACATTGTAAGAACACGGTTTCTGAGCAATTAATGCTTTAATCATAAGTTTTTAGAGTTTGGACATAGAAGTTAAGTGTTGGCTACATGTTCCAGTTCTCTATGGAAGCTAGTCTGCATATTGCTTTACTTTGTTGAAAATGAGCTTTCCATAATGTAAAAACCTCTTCTGTGTAGTCTAGTTAGAAGTTATCTTAACTATTACCTAAGTGTAGAAATTTGGATGCTTTTTTATCATACTGTAAGATTCTGGCATCTAGAAAAATATTCTTTTAGAAAGCCAACCTTAAGCCATATTTCCCCATATCCATGCTATTTCCCCAGGCTAAATCTTTCTATTTCAACATTTTTGTTTTTAAAACTATGTCCAACTGTCCCCTAGTGTCAAGATCCCTGGGTGTATATTTGATAAATACATCACATTTGATGTTTTTTTATGTTATGTTCAATAATTATTTTCTACCATTTTACTTTTATCTTACATTGCAGAAGGCAACCCTCAGGTTCATTTGTTGTATTGCTTTATCAGAGTTACTGACTAAAAAGCATAACATAGGAATGAATCCTCTTTATTAAAAAAGGAATGAATGATTCTACATAGATCTTATATCTCAGAGCAAGTTATCTAACATAATTTATATGAAAATGAAGTATATGCTTAAAAACCCAGCCATTGCTTAGGTGTTCTTGAAGCTGAAAGTTTTTATTTACTGCAGGGTACAAAAATATCAAAATATACCTATGCTAAAAATGTATTTCACCTCTTTTATATTTTCTACTTCTTCTCCTGTATAGTTTTGATACATATATTTTAGAAAGACGGACATTTAAAGGAATGCCCTTTTCTCAAATTTAAGAGAATGTACAAATTTTTTTCAGTTAATTTAAGAAGCCAATAATAGCAAAAACAACATTAAATAATTCTTTTAAAAGATGTTTTATTCCTTATTCCTAACACTGGGAAATCCCTCTTAAACCATAGTTTGTTTCTGCTAAGAGAAATGCTTACATTTTTGAGACCAGGCTTTTAACAAACATGTGAGTTCATCACATTTCAAGAACAATGGCGTACAAAGATGTGATTGCTATAATTGGAAAAGAGGGTCATCATAATTCATCTTTATCCAAAGATGGTGATATAGTTAACAACATCTGTGAGAAGCTATGTTATGGAGTAGCCTGGTGATAATAACCCATTCCCTAAAGAGTCTGTTCTTGTTTATAAATTTCAGGTACCGGTATAATAATATGTGCTGGCATGTCCTAATGAACTTGATGAGGTATGTTCACATGGCCCAGCCTTGTTGGCTTCTTAACAGCTGCTCTAAGTTGCTGAGGGGCTGGCCTGGATTTGTTTTCCAGGCTCCCTCAATACCACTCATCGAGGCAGCATTCACCAAGTATTGTGAATGGTGCACTGTTCATCCAAGCAGGTTAGAAAACAAGATGGCTGGACCCAGTTCCTCTATGTGCTTCTGCCCTGATAGGCTGCAAGCTCATTGCAGCACAGGACACATGTGGTGAGTGTGATCTCATTTCAAAAAAGAAGTACTGATGTTGTTACATTTCCCAGCCTGCATGGATTCTATTTAAATATAACCATTTATAAAAACTAGTTTTTTTTCTTTTCTTTTTATTTTTTGTTATCTGTTAGGTACTTTGTAACATGGGTCAAGGATAAAAAAGAAACAGAGTTGGTGTATTAGTTTCTTAGGGCTTCCATAACAAGTTATCACTAGTTTAAAACAATGGAGATGCATTCTTTATAGTTCTTCTTATTTATTTATTTGTTTATTTTCCCAAAGATTTATTTAATTTTTTGAGAGAAGGGGGTGGAGAGAGAGAGAGAGAGAGAGAGAAAGAGAGACAGAGGGTGGGCCCAGAGCCCCCAGTCTTCATAGTTGTACATCATTAGTTGTGACATGGTTTCGCTCCACACAGGTGGATGTGGGGCCAGGCGGGACGGGAACTGAACTGGGGGCCTCCTGCATGGGAGGTGAGAACCTTTACCACCATGCCATCTCAGCAGTTACCACTTGCTCTGCAGTTCAGAATATGGATTTGCACAGGCTGGGGCCAGGAATTGAACCCTGGACATCATGATTGTTAGGCAAGTGCTCAACCTCTGAGCTATCCTGGCATCACTTTTCAAAAATAGTTCTTGAGGCTAGAAGTTCAAAATCAAGGTGTTGGCAGGCTTGGTTCCTTCCAGAGGCTCTGAGAGACAATCTGTTTCATGTCCTTTTTCGATTTTCTGCGGGTTGCTGGCAGTCCTTGGCATCTCTTTGGATTGTGATTGTATCAGCCCAATCTTTGCCTTCATAATCCAGTACCTTCTTCTGTGTGTGTGTATCTGTTTCCCTGTGTGTTTGTCCCTTTTTAATAATATCAGTGATTGTACCCACCCTAACTCATTTTAACTTAATCTTCATTTATATCTGCATTATATCTACAAAGAACCTATTTCCAAATACAGCCACATTCACTTGTCCTAAGGCTCAGGATATGAACAGATCTTTTGAGGGGGCAAAATTCAATTAATTAATTAATTTTTGTTCCCTATCTATTATAGTTATTAATAGTTTCTGTTCTGTTACTCTGTTTAACACACATGACTTTCTTCCCCTACCTACTTCATCACTAAAATCCAAATTCAACTTTCTCAGATTTCTTCAGTAGAATTAATTAATTAGTGGAACTTTCAAAAATACTATCACCAATCAATAGGAATCATCTTAATTGGGTAATGCTTATTGTTTGCCTTGGACTTCCTCAGGGTAATTATTGTACATAAAAAAACAGGCTTAAAACATGCTTTCAGTAGTGTATTAAACTTCTTTTGATTTCTTTTTTTTAAGAATTATTTTATTGTTTTTAAAAGAGAGAGGGAGAGAGACAGAGACACAGAGAGAGACAGAAAGAAGCGGGAGGGCCCAGAGCAGTCTCCATAGTTGTACATCATCTGTTTTCAAAATGGTTTCATTCTGCACAGGTGGGCGGGGGCCATGCAGGGCGGGAAGTGAGCAGGGGGCCTCCAACACTGCCACCCCCCACTACCTGGGGCCAAACTGGGGGCCAAACAGGGGGTCTTCCACATGGGAAACTCACCCAGGCAGAAACCAAACTGGGGGACTCCCACATGGGAAGCACACCCCAGTTCAGCATATGGATCCACCCCAGGACTGCAAAGTGAGTGTTCAACCTGCTGGGTCATACCGGCTTTCACCTTCTTTTGATTTCTTAATTCATTAAAAAGAAAACAACAACAACCCCCAAATCTTCTACTTTATGAATCAGTTGAAAAGTCAGTTAAGGGAATTATTTGATATATCTTTTTAAATTAAATTTATTGGGGTGACATTGGTTAGTGAATTTATATAGATTTCAGGTGAACAATTCTATAATACATCATTTG
Source organism: Craseonycteris thonglongyai (assembly GCA_004027555.1). NCBI lineage: Eukaryota > Metazoa > Chordata > Mammalia > Chiroptera > Craseonycteridae > Craseonycteris > Craseonycteris thonglongyai. The sequence continues at coordinate 20,318 of PVKE010013244.1, read as the reverse complement.
TGTGTTACATTGAGTGCTCACCATCCACAGTTAGTTCTTTTACCATCACCATATATTTGAATCCCCTCTCTTTTCCCCCACTTCCCTCCCTACTTACCTTCTGGTAACTGCTATTGTCTGTGCCCATGAGTTTTCTTTTTTCTATTTTGATTGTTTATTATTCTGTTCTTCATAGTTACATATAAGTGGGATCGTATGGTATTTGCTATTTTGCTTAGCTTGATATCTTTTAGTTCCATTCACGTTGTTGTAAAAGTTAAAATTTTTTCTTTATAATTGCACAATACTTTATTGTGTAAATGTGCCACAACTTCTTTATCCAATTGCTTCTTGATGGGCATTTAGGTTGCTTCCATATATTGGCTATTGTGACTAATGCTGCAATGAACAACAAACAGGGCACATACATTTTTTTTTTTCAAATTAGCATTTTGAATTTCTTTGGATAAATACCTGGAGTGGAATTACTGGATGATAAAGTAATTCCATTTTTAATTTTTTGAGAAACCTCACACTGTTTTCCATAGGGGTTGGACCAATTTTCAACCCTACCAACAGTGTAGCAGGGTTCCCTTTTCTCCACATAACTCTCCAGCACTTGTTGTCTATTGATTTATTGATGATAGCCATTCTGACAGTGGTGAGGTGGTATCTCATTGTGGTTTTGATTTCCATTTCCCTGATGATTAGTGATTCTGAGCATCTTTTCATGTGTCTATTGGCCATCTGTATATCCTCTTTAGATAAACGTCTATTTAGATCTTCTGTCCATTTTTTAGTTGGATTTTTGTTTCTTTGTTATTGAGTTGTATGAGTTTCTTATAAATTTTTGATATTAACCCTTTTTCAGATGCCTAATTGGTGACTATCTTCTCCCATTCTATAGGATATCTTTTTGTTTTGTTGATGGTTTCTTTTGTTGTATTAGAACATTTTAGTCTGATGTAGTCCCATTTGTTTATTTTTTCTTTTGATTCCCTTGAACAAGGAGATATATCATTGAAGGTATTACTGAGGGTAATGTCTGAGAGGTTGATAGTAAACTTACCAAATATTTTTCTTTCCAAGTTTTAAATGTTATGATATAGACTTTCTTAGCATGTGTAGATCCAACCATTAACTTTAAGCAGAGGCCTTGGTAAGTGAAAATTCATATTGCTGAGCCCTTTTATAAATTCTATTGCTGCCATAATGGCCATGAGCCCATTGAGCAGTGACAGCAGTAGCTAGTGAAAAAGGCTGACAGTAATTCACAAAACAGGTTATTCTATGAACCTGAATATTAAAATCCTTTTCTGCTGGGGTCATCTTTTGGTAAGCATTAATGTGGAATGTGAAAATCTCACTTTGTGCCCATTTGGAGAGGTCTATTCACATACGGTACCTGTGTGTGCTATAGTTTTCTGTAGCAGCAGTGCTGTATTCCTTTCTGAGGCTCTAGGGGAGAATCTGCTTCTTTGGGGAAACCGGGAGGGCTCAGCATGTTAAGTGCTCACTCACTTTGTAGTCCCAGGGACAAGGATCAAATCTCATTCCTGGCCTCTGTGGACCCATATGCTGAATTAGGGTGTGCTTTCCATACAGGAGGCCCTCAATTTGGTTCTTGGCCCCCAGTTTGGCCCCTGGCTTGAGGGAGTGTACCTCCCCTGAGGGAGGCCCCCAGCCCAGCTCCTGCCCTGCGTGGCCGCTGCCCACCGGTGTGGAATGAAACCATATCGAAAACTGATGACATACAACTATGGAGAATGCTCTTGCCTCTCCCCTTTCTCTCTGTCTCTCTCTGTCTCTCTATGTCCCTGTCAAAAACAATAAAATAAATCTTTAGAATCTGTTTCTTTGCCTTTTCCAGCTCCTAGGGGCTGCTCATATTCTGTGGCTTGTGCCCCTCTTTTCCCATCTTCAAACCCAATAATGTTGGGTCTTTCTGTCCGTTCTTCTATAGCAGGGATGTCAAACTGGTAGCCCGCAGGCTGCATGTGGCCCCCAAGGTAATTTTTTGTGGCCCATGATGCTCTGAAATAAAATGAAAATAGAAAAAATTGTTATGAAGAAAATAGCGCTTAGGGGAGATAGAGGCAATACCGTACACACAATTCCCTCCTTAACCCTTTAACTACTGAAGACGAGTATACACGTGGCCCAGTGCCTTTCCTGGGGGCCTGTGGGTGTGTATAAACGCGCTGACTCAGTTCTGGCGACGTTTGTAAACGTGATGTGGCCCACGTGAATCTTGCCTGTTGCACCAAATGGCTCATGTTTTAATTGAGTTTGACACCCCTGTTCCAGAGTAATGTCTCCTCTGACCTCAGCCTAGAAAATGTCTTTGCTTTTAAGACATAATGTGATTAGGTTGAAGCTATGGAAGGCTGACCCTGCTGCAGGGCCTGCTGCTGCTCTAGGGTTATGTAGAACCCGTAGCTTTGGGCCACTGCAAATGGGTTAGGGTAGCACATCCGCTGCCACAATTGTGTACTTTATGAGTTCGAACTCTAGATGATTATTTTAGGTTTATTAAAAAAAAAAAAATCTCAAGGGGCTAAAAGAATGAGTAGATGTCCTAAAACCACGTATTAGTGCATATTCATTACCGTATTTTCCGGAGTATAAGACTACCGGGCATATAAGACGACCCCCGATTTTCGGTTGACTTTTTTTTGTTTCAAAAGTCGTCTTATACGCCGGAAAATACGGTAATTCTGTTAATGCCAATTTAGTGTCTTCCTGAATTTTTTACAATAAAATTCAAAACTGTTACCAGAGACACTGTATAGTAATATGGTTAAGAATAGGCCCCGGTGTCTGTGTTTGAATCTTAGCTCTGCCACATACAAGCTAATGTGACTTTTGACAAATTATTTTAACTTCCTAGACTCAGTTTGTTTCCCTGTACAACTGGGATAACAATAACATGTTACAGAGATACTATGAGAATAAACAGAGTTTTTTTTACATATGGAAAGCAATTAGAGCAGTGCCTGGCCCATAGTGTGGTCAATACCAAATGGCCCCTGTATATTTTTCTATCATCATCAAACCAACCCAAACTCCTTTTATCCATTCCAGGTGTTTTTTATGGATTTATTTTTGTTTCTTTTTGTTTTGTTCTTTTTCCTCCAGGCAGTTGTCCTCGCTGTTTTCTTTTCCTGGAAGTTTCTTTCTCCTGCTGTTCATGTAGTTGTGGGAGCCATGAGAATGAGCCTCACAGATGACCTACTGAGGACCCCTCTACTGTGCTTTGAAATCTATCACCAATTTTGCATTGAGGCCATGCATCCCAGGGCTGCACCCGCCCACGGTTGAGTGTTGTGGAGATACTTCAGCAACCCCATTTCCAGGAGACATGGGGCTCCTTTGTCTACTCACCTTGGCTCCAGGAATCCATAACAGTTTTGCTGGCCTTTCTTAGCTTGCACAGCTGCCTAGGAATCTTCTAAGATACCTTCTCTTCCTCTCTCCTATATCTGGGGTCAGACTTTCTTTATGGTCTCATGACAATCTCAGCCTTCTCCTGCTTCCTCCTTTCAACATAGGCATTTACTCCAATAAAATCTTTGTAACTTCAATGCCACCATGGCTTCTGCTTTTTGGAGGACCTAGACTACCATAACTGGCCTTATCTTCCTTACTGTCTGGTCAAGCATCCACTCCTACATGACCTTGGCCTTCTTTGACAAACTTCACTACTGGTCTCCTTTCCTGAGTATTCTTTAGCATATCATTCTGCTCTTTAATTTCTTTTACATAATAGAAATGATCACAATGCTTAAGTCCCTCTTTGCTCATTTTGTTTTTTATTTCCAGTTTCCTCTACTGGAATGCAATTCTCCTTTGGACAGGAGTTATGATCAGCTTCAGCACTTAGCAGCTATCCTGGTACATTATATGTGCTTAACAAATATTGTCAAATTAATGAATGAATTATAATAGCTTTCCTAACAAGGGGCTGGGAGTTTTGAGGTAGGTACTAGTAGTAATTTGGGAAACTGGCATATTTTGGAAGGGGATAAAACTAAACTAGATCCTTTTGGGCAATTGAAGGCAATATCTGGATCCTGGTCTCTTGGGATAACCAGATAAAAGCAATGCAATGTTGACTGTATGTTCCTAATATTCTGGGACAGCTCCGTTTTTGTCCTATCAATTGTCTCAGTGCACTCACCCTTGTTGGTATATTTGTTTTAAAAAGTGATGACCAAAGTCACACAGAAAGGGCATCAGAAAGAGAAAGACAATTACTATATATTCTCTCTTATATGTGAAATCTATAAATAAATAAATAAATAAATAATAACCCGCTCAGAGAACAGATTGGTAGTTGCCAGAGGTAGGGGTGGAGGAGGATGGCAAGAAGTGGAAGAAATGAGTAAATTGTTTTTGTTTTTTTAAATTTTAAATATGATAAATTAAATGAAAATGATTATGTAGACCCATAATTATTGACAAGGAAAGTATTCTCCAATGAATTATTGAGAAATAAGATACAAAGTCCTTTTCATAGTATAATTATTATTAGGACTCTATATTTATATCACATATATGAGGGCTGTCTGGAAAGTATCCAGCCATGTAATATGAAAAATAGAGGCATTTTTGAGGGGTTTTGTTTCTGGACAGCTTTTGTATATAAATTCAAAACAGAATACATTAAAATATCAACAGGAGAATGGACAGAGGATAATCTTTATTTTGTTCTCTCAATTTTTCTGAAGTTTTTTAAGTCTTGTGCATATACAACTTTATTACCCCAAAATTAAATTTTCTTATTGCTTATACCTAGTAGAATCTTTATAGAATTTAGATTTTTTTTTTTTTTTTGAAACTCTGGTGTTCTTCAGTAGTGATTAGGAAAAAATTATTATATTTTTTAAACTAAATGTTTAAATAATAAATATTTCACCTTAAAGAATATTTATTTGATTAATAATTCAACATCTAGAGTAAGTTAAGGAGAGGAGGTAATATGGAAATGTTTAGATTTACAACTTTGAATTATTTATTTATTTATTTATTTATTTTTGACAGAGAGGGAGAGCGAGAGAGAGAGATACAGAGATTGAGAGAGAACTGAACTAGAGGAGCTCCCAGTTCAGCACGTGGTTCCGCACGGGCCGGGGCCGGGATTCGATCATCGGTCCCTCGCGCTGCAAAGTGAGCGCCTAACCCACTGAGCCATCCCGGCTTCCCCAAGATTTACAACTTTGGATGAAACTTAAAAGCTGCACTATTCTCTTTTCTTCTAAAAAAGAAGAGACAAAAATGAAGGAAAGGAGGAAGGGAGGGAAGGAGTGAGGAAGGGAGGGAGGAAGGAAAGAAAAGGAGAAAAGAAAGGAAGGGCATCAGTAGAGTCAGCCAGGCTTTGTTTTAATTTACTGTGGTGCTTCAGTATGTCCCAGCTCTTTTCTCTCTCTCATGTTGTGAGTTGGAAGGTCTGGGAGCTTCATTTACATTGACAGGGTCAGATCCAGAATTAGGTGTAGGGGGCAAGCCGGGACGGCTCAGCAGGTTGAGCGCTCGCTTTGAGGCCATGAGGACCGAGGATCGAATCCCGGGTCCGGCCCAGGCAGGACCCACATGCTGAACTGGGGAGTTCCCACAGTTTGGTTCTCTGTCTCTGTCTCTATCTCTCTCTCTATCTGTCAAAAAGTAAAATAGAAATAACTATGCACTGAAGACAAAAAGATAATTTCTCTCTATAAATGTGAAAAGATAAAAAAAAACAACAAAAAAAAAAACAGAATTAGGTGTAGGGAGTCGTCTGTTGCTATGTTTTCTTCAGTGACTATTTTCGTGGTAGTAATATGTGCCACATTTAAAGATTCCGTAGCCTAATTTTAATCAGAGGACTATTTATGCTTGTTAATTTTTTTTTCTTGTCTGAAATGGTGAAGCTCAACATAATAAGAGATTGTAGCATTTTGGCTTTAGAAAATGTGGGATTTGGAAGTGAAGGTGGTGATTAATTAGTCTTGGAATTTAAAGTTTATGTCTGGTCATACTGGAAGTTATATGACAACTGGCTGAAAAATGAAAAACTACTCCGAGTGCTCAGAAACTGTGCCAGTCTTGAGGAAGTTGAACTAAACTTAATCAAAAGTTTTTCTCATGTCAGGATCTGAGGCTACAAAATCACCTCAATTTGTGGCTCTCAGAGAGATGAATTTGTGCGCTGTGAATAACCAATAATAGATCCCGTTTTTGTCTTAGATTCTGCTGGTCTGATATTATTCTCTTCAGGCAGATTCTCAAAGGCTACTTATTCCTTGGGCCAGAAATTGCCACTTTACTGTGTACATGTGTGTGTGTGCATAGAAATCACTACATTTGCTCTTATTTGATGGGTCTATTTAACCCAAGTCTATAAAGTTTAATAAAAATACTACAAAGGTTCATATATATAAATCAAGACCAAGATACAGAAAGCAGAGAAAGAACTGGAACCAGAGGGAAAAAGTGCTATTAGCCGAGTAATGCCATGGAAGAGAAACTTCCTTTGTGAGGGGCCCAGATTAGAGTGGTAAAAGTTTCAGAGAAGGCGGCATTAGCTTGCCTTATCTGGGAAGGTAGAGAAAAGTAAAAAGGAAACCTGACAGGTATTCATGAAGTAAAAATTCCTCTTTCTTTTAAAACACAAAAGCTTGTGTAATTTTGTCACATGTATCTGTTGCTCTCACCTCTTACTTTGTGCTGATGTGCTCGCCAGAGCATTCAGGGAGCAATTCTCCCTCCCACCCCTGAGACCTGCCATAGAAAATGCTGCATTATTCATCAGTGAGCTAATGACAGGTGATGAGATCTTTTCACGCTACATTCCTCTCAGTAGGTGTTTATCACTGTTCACCAGCAGCCCTGCTATTACTGACGGGCCAGAAGAACCCTACACACTGGCTTGAAAGGTAATGGGAAATGTGCTCAGCTTTCTGGGCTCGCAAGTGCAGATGAAGGTTATCACCAGGGCAGCCGCGAAGTCCAGGGCGAGAGGAAGGTGGTCAGTCACTCTAAATGAACAGCTTAATTTTGGAAATCCATACAAATCATGTCAGAACTGCGATAATCCATCTTCTTTAGCTTCCAACCTTTCAGCAGTCATTGCCCTGTAATAATTTCCCCCGATTCACCTGTGATTTCTATAAATAACTGGAGTAAGGGAAGAAAGGAAAGAAGGAGAGAGGCGAGTTTGGCTTAGTGTCTGATGAGCATGCCAGCAAGGAATTTATCTTTGTCTAGGAAGCAAGGTGCCATCCTCTCTGAGAGTGGGCAGGGCTGTGGCCACAAACAAGAAGCTAGAAGGACAGTCCCGAGACCCCAGCTTAGTGCTCTAGTGTCATTTGAAACTAGCTTTGTAAGAGAGGTAATGATTCTAGTGATGTATCTGAAAGCTTGTGACAAAAAAGTTATGTAGTAGTACCATGTCATCTTGTGGGAGGAATAGAAGAAAGGGGACTATTTCATCTTCAAGTAATTAATTCCTTATGGGAGTACATGTTATCAGGGATTTCTTTGCCATACCATATTTGCCATAATAACTACCAACTAATTCTAGCTTTTTAATTCAGTTTTTTCTGGTTAAGTTTTTGTTGTTTGTTTATTTTGTTCTTTAGATTCCACCTATAAGCAAAATCACATTGCATCTGTCTTTCTCTGTCTGACATACTTCATTCAGCGTAATACCCTTCAGGTCTATTCATGCCACAGCACATGGCAAGAACCTACTTTCTTCAATGGCCAAACAATATTTCACTGTATATATGCAGTACCTCTTTATCCATTTGTCCATTGGCAGACTCCAAGGCTGCCTCCACATTTTGCCTTTGTAAATAATGCTGCAATGAATATATGGATGCACATGTCCCCTCAAAGTACAGTTTTGGGATTCTTCAGATAAAAACCAAGAGGTGAGATTACTGGGTTCTTCTTTGTCTCTTGTTATAGCATTTGTTTCAAAGTTTATTTTGTCTGGTGAAAGTACTGCTATCCCAGCTTTTTTGGTTTTCATTATTTTCATTTTCATGAAATATCTTCTATAATACCATTTATTTACTGTCCATCTGTGCCTGTCTTTCAACCTGAAGTGCATCTCTTGTAGACAGCATACGTAAAAGTTTTGTTTTCTTATCCATTCAGCCCTTCTTTGTCTTTTGATTGGAGCATTTAATCGATTTACATTGAAAGTAGTTGTTGATAGATATGTAGCTATTGTCATTTTATTATTCATAATTTTAATTATTTAAACAAGTTCTTCTATCATTTCTTGTAATAGTGGTTTAGTGGTGATGAATTTCTTTCTTCTTTGGGGGGGGGTGTTGGAAAGCTCTTTATCTGTCTTTTGATCTTAAATGATAGCCTTCCTGGGTAGAGCACCCTTAGTTGTAGAGTCTTGTTTTTCATCATGCTGAATATTTTGTGCTAAACCCTTTTGAACTGCAAAGTTTCTGTTGAGAAATCAGCTGATAGTCTTCTGGGAACTCCCTTATAAGTTACTAGTTGTCTTTCTCTTGCTGCTTTTAGGATTCTCTCTTTGTTTTTAACCTTTGTCGTTTTAATTTTAATGTACATTGGTGTGGGCCTGTTTGAATTCATCTTTATTATTTTATTTTTTGAACTGAACGGGGGGCCTCACCGCATTCAGGAAGCACACCCCAGTTCAGCATGTGGGTCCGCCTGGGCCGGAGCCAGGATTCGATCCTCGGTCCTTCAAAGCAAGCGCTTAACCCGCTGAGCCATCCCGGCTTTCCCTGAACTCATCTTGCATGAAACTTTCAGTGCTTCCTGGACCAATGTGCCTATTTTATTCACCAGGTTAGAAAATTTTTCATTCATTATTTTTTCAAAAAGGTTCTCAATTCTTTTTTTTCTTTCTTTTCCTTCTCTACTACTATGATGCAAATGTGGTTATGCTTGATGTTGTACCAGAGGTTTCTTTACCCATCTTAATTTTTTTTGGGGGGGGATTTTTTGGGGTGTATTTTGTTACCTTGCCTTCCAAATCACTGATTTGACACTCTGCTTCATCTAGTCTGCTGTTGATTCCTTCTAATGAGTTCTTCATTTCAGTTACTATATTCTTAAATTGACTGGCTCTTTTTTATGGTTTTGTTCTTGTTTTAAAGGTTTATTTTATTGTTTTTGACAGAGACCGAGAGAGACAGAGAGAAGGGGGAGGGCCCAGGGCAGTCTCCATAGTTGTATGTCATCAGTTTTTATTTCTATGTCCTTTTTTTATGCTTGCTTTTGCTTTGTTATCAGCAAATTCTTTACATATCCTTAGAATCATTGCTTTAAACTCTGTATCTGGTAGGTTGCTTGCCTTCATTTTGTTTAGTTCTTTTTCTAGAGTTTTCTCCTATCCTTTCATTTGGGATGTATTTCTTTGTTTCCTCACTTTGGCTGCCTCTCTGTGTTTGTTTCTATGTATTATGTGGATCTGCATGGTCTCCCAGTTTTGCCTGGTGGCCTTATGTAGTAGGGGCCCTGTGAGGTCCTGGCATAGTCTTTCCAATCACCTGCACTGGGTGCTCCAGAAGGGTTTTTTAGATGGGTTGTGTATGCCCTCCTGTCATAGCTATGACAGCCTTGATTGATATTGGCATGTTAGTGGGTAGAATTGAACCCTCAGGCTGATTGGTTATGGGGTTTGACCACGTTCATAGTTTATGGGCTGCTGTACGAGGGCTTACCTTGTAGAGTAGAAATTGCCCCAATGGGTTCTGGTGCCTGTTCAGACTGCTTTTATGTGTGCCACTTGTAGGGCTAGTTGGGCAGTGCTTTGCTGTGGACTGAAGCCAACCTTCAAGTATGTTGGTTCTGGGGCTTCTGGGAGGGGCTCTGGTACAGGCCCCAATCACTCACTGACTGTGACCAGGGATTACATGGTAGGAGCTATAAAGTACTCTGTGGTTTTCCACTGCCTTTATTAAACTTGGAGGATGGTGGGAGAGTCCATGCTGTGAACCGAGGACAGCTGCCACCAGTACTGGGCCTGGTATAGCTACACAAAAAATCCCAGGACATTCTGAGGCCTGCTGCCACTTGCTAACTCCCTTAAGTTTCAGCCACTGCTAAAGCCTCATGCAGTATGCAAGTTCAGTGGGGCAGGGGCTCAGGAAGGCACCAGAGGGGGAAGAGTTGTGCTCGCTAGGTTAGTGTAGAGTCTGTTTTTGTGTCAGTGCTGAGCCTGGAGCTCTTCATCAAAAGTCTTGGAGCACACCAAGGCCAGTCGCTGCCCACCCGGGGCCCGTGGACTCTGATAGTTTTCTAAGAAAGATTACAATGAGGGAGGGTCTGGATGCTTGTGATAAAGTGGCTTTGGTGTTGGGGAAGTTGGGTGAGATAGGGGCCCAGGGGAGCTCACTAGACCAACTCAGATTCAGATTTGGCCATATGGGGGCGGGTTCAACACAGGAAAGATGGTGCCTGCCTGCTGGATGCACTGGAGGAGGATCCCACACAGGGAAAATGCTGTCTGTCTTCCAGCCCTCACCCTGAAAGCCACTCCTCAATCTGTCGCCCATATGCCTCCTATGTTCGCTGAGTCAGCATCCCTCTGCTGGAGCCCAGTGTGAGTGCCTGTGAATGACTGAGCATGTGTGGGCACTTTAAGAGCACAGCGGGGTTTGCTGAAGCCTTCCTTCCCATGTGGGCAGTTGGAGTTTCCACGGCTTTTCACAACCAGATGTTACAGAGCTCCCTTTCCCAGCACCAGTACTTTGAGCTGGGGAGCCTGGTGTGGGGCTGGGGTTTTGGCTTCTCCAGGGGAAGCCTGCATGGTAGAGATATCCCTCTCATTCTCAGTCACCACAGGGAGGTTAGGGATCAACCCGTTTTGTTCCCATCCTTCCTACCAGCCTCAATGTGGCTTTTATATCCTTGTTTAAATAACTCTATTAAACTAGACTTCAGATGGTTCTTCAGGTTGATTGTTCTATAATTTAGTTGTAATTTTAATGTGCTCATGTAAGTAAGCAGGCCAGTGTGTATGAACTCCACTAGCTTGGATTTCTCATAATTTCTTACTTGTACTGTTTACTGAATACTGAGTTTTAAACAGACGGCTTTCTAAGCCTGTTTTATAGCAGTTACCATGAGCTTTCTTTTAATTTCCTGAGTGAGCTTTTGCTCTCTTATATTCCTTTTTTATTAGATCACAATTTTATTCTTCTGTGTCTTTCCCTCCTCCAAAATGGTGAATGGGAGGTTAGCTTTATTGTTCTTATAGAAATAACAAGTTAGTCTAAAAATCTGTTTAGTGGGTAAATAAATACAATGGAATTATGTTTTGCTTATTAATGCTTTGCCAAATCTCTTTTTTTCCATCCCTGTATGGAATCTTGTAGAGCTTCTATAATTTCCTGGTGATATATGGTTAAAAACTGTGTAGTCCATTCTCAGATCTTATATCTCATATTCTCCCTCTTCTCCAAGAAGCCTTCGTTTTGTTGCTAATTATCTGACTTACTCTTTATCTGACCTACCCCTTGGAGCTGGGATTTGGGGGCACTCTAGTCTGCTTCTGGGAGAAGCACCTTCTCCTCTTCCCTTTATTGAACCCAACCCTCCAAACTCTACCAAATTATCTTATTGTTTCATATAAATTATAGATGCTGAATGGCTACAGTAGAGGCTCTTGCAGAGGACAGGGAAGATATAATGGTATGCTAGTCACCTCGAATTCTGTCATTTTTCAGAAGAGCAACAATCATTTATTAATTTCTGGGTATATGTGGATCTTGGGATTCTAAACTGGACAATAGACTATGGGGAGGAATAAAACCTCCTTCAATTACTACCTAACCTCTTTAGAATCGGCACGTATGCTCTACTTCCACCAATCTGGTCTAGGTCAGCTCACAGTGGAGATTTTCAATTTATTGCTCTCAATAAATGGAAGTTAGTATCTACCCAAAAATCCTGAAAACCTTAGTCCACAAAGATATATGTATCCCAATGTTCATCGCAGCACTCTTCATGGTGACCAAGTCATGGAAACAACCAAAGTGTCCTTTGATAGATGATACGCTAAAGAAGTTGTGGTACATTTATACAATGGGATACTACTCAGCAATAAGAAAAGATGAAATACAGCCATTTGTGACAACATGGATTGACCTTGAAATCATCTTATTAAGAGAAATAAGTCAGACTGAAAGAGTCAAGAAACATATAACCTCACTTATAAGTGAAATATAAAACTGAAAGTAACAAAGAAACAAAAACTCATGGACACAGTCAATAGTTCAGTTGTTACCTGAGGGTAAAGGGGGAGGTGGGATGGATAGCTGGGGGCGGGGATTAGGGAGAAAGCATAAAATATATGGTGATGGAAAGAGAGCTGATTCTGGGTGATGAACACATAAGACAATGCATAGACAATGTAATCTAAAATTGTACACCTGGAAACAGTGTAATTGTTAACCAATGTCACCCCAACAAATTTAATAATAAAAAAAGTGACAAATAAATAAATGGAATTTATTCCAAGATTCTGGCAATAGGCTGAGACTCTGTTTTAATCTTGATGTGATTATGAGAGCATTATATTTTTCTACTTTAAAAATATTTCAGTGGTAAGTTGAGAGAAAACCATAATGACTGCTAACCACATTTCATTATAAAATAGTAATATGTACACATTTCTATATGGATATATAGAAAAGAAAATATCTCAAGTAACTATAGTTTGGACAAGGCTATTAATTCTAGCTTGCATAGCTAATTTGAAGTATAATATTATTTTAATATTTTTAATGCCTTCACTCTAGATTAACCTTGCTTAACCCGTGGTGTGTGAGCAGTATGCTGACCAACACAAATTCGTAAAGTTTCTTAAAACATTTTGAGATTTCTTTTGAATTTTTTAACTTAACTATCATTAGTGTTAGTGTGGCCCAAGACAATTCTTATTCTTCCAATGCAGCTTAGGGAAGTCAACAGGTTGGATACCCTTGCTCTAGTCTAGACAGCATAAGAGAGCAATGATACCAATATTTTATAACTGAAACTACTCAAACCATGTTTTTGGAGCACTTAAAATTAGCTAATCTGTATTTCTTCATGAAATTTCTCAGTGTGACGTGCTGACATATTCGGTTGTAGTAAATAAAAGTTTTATTTCCCATATTAGAAAGAAAGATGACAAGACGTTTTGAAAAGATTAGGTAATGGGGGATATAAATATGAGTGATTTTAAGAATAGAGAAGTTTAAGCTGTTAATATGCAGAAACTTTCTATTTTATCAAGTGGTCAGATTTTTAACAGTCTCTACTCATCTGAAGACAGTCCTAACCAAGAAGTAAACAGAAGAGCTGTCATCAAAATCTTTAGACCTATTACTACAACCATCATTAGATTATGTCTAAGAGCTATTGCTTCAAAAGATAGGAATTTGAGACAGTTTAGAAAATATTTCAAACTTTCTTTAAAATTTCTCACTTTGAAGAAGATACTGATTAAGTAGTAGTGAAGGTATTAGGGGCATGAGCTCTGACATCAGACAGATATGGTTTAGAATTTTTGATTCTAACTCTTCCTAGTTGTCAGATCTTGGATGAGCTACTTATTCCTTCTAGGCCTTAGTGTTCTCATGTGCATGTTAGGCATAATAACACCCATCTCATATGGGCTGCTCTGGTGATTGAATGAGAAATTACATTTAAAGATTATTATTAACTGATTGGCTATGAACATTATTATTTATGCCAAATACCCCATTTCTTAATGATACTGAATAAATCAGGTTTACATGATAACTTCCTGAGTCTGCTGAATGTGCCTGAAAATAGTATTCTTCACAGAATTGGCCATGATGCCAATGTCCAAACTTGGAGGAAATTTCAAAATGTTCTGTTGATGAATTATGGAAAGAGCTAGTTAATTGCTCTCTATATTATGATCAAGTGAATATCCAGCCCTAGGGACATGAATAAATCTTTAGTATTGTGTGTCTTCAATTATACAGTAGGTTGCAGCAATTTCAGGACTACCTGCCTATTTACATGCATGAGCAAGTGCTTACAAACGAACAACAAAAGTGAATATGGCAGGCTCTAGTCCTTCCTAGACAGTTTCGGGTGGAGACATATCCTCCTATTTCCTTTTGGTCTTGGTACCTACTCTCTTTTCTCTTTCATCTAGACTACTTCCTAACAAATTTATACTTGAGTGTTATAAAGTACTACATATATAGTATTAAGAAAAGCCTCACTATTTTCAAAGCTACTGAGAACAACAACAACAAAAAACCTAAAACAAAACAAACAAAACAAAACAAAAACAAACAAAAAGCCCCCGACCCCCTCTGTTCTTCCAGAGACATGGGGGAAGGAGTACTGAAACTCATGGTGAAGGACAAAAGTTTGGTCGGATCTGCTCTGACTGCAGGGTGCTAGGCACACATGAGACAGAGGGAGGGGCCTGCCAGATCGAGCAGGGTGTGCAGACGGGTGCAGATCAGATTTTGCTCCTGACACTTTCTTTAACCATCTGTGTCTCTTTGAGGATCACAATATCTCTCTGTCAGCCTCTGACTTCTAGCTGTAAACTGTTGAGGGTGTGTGATTCTAGACTCTCAGAAACTGGGTTTAAGTCCTGGCTTTTTTACTTAACTGTGTGGACAGAGTACTTAAGATTTGAACCTCAGTTGCCTCAAATATAGAATGAGGATGATAATAAGATGTACTGCATATGATTTTATGAGGATTAAATGAAGTAATGCAAACAAATATAAGTAAATTAGCACACATATAACAATGCACACTAAAAGTGAGATACTATTTTAAGTGTCAATCACAGAAAAGAAAGCCCTCTAGGCAGATTCTACTACAGTGAACATTGTTTCTGTACCTCCAATCTTTTATTTTTTAATTTTTGCTTTCAACATGTAGGTAGAATAATAGCTCCCGCAAATCCATGCCTTAATTCCTAGAACCCGTGAATATATTGTTACAAAAAAAAAAATAAGGGACTCTGCAGTTGTAATTAAGTATATACTCTTTAAGAGAAGGGGATTATTCTGGATTATTCCCATGGGTACAATCTAATTACATGAGCCTTTAAATGCAGAGACGTCTTTGTGGCTGGAAGTGGGAGTTAAAACAGAAGAAGTCAAGTTTTCAAGCTTGAGAAGAATTGGTAATGACGTTGCTGGCTGACTGTAGGGCTCGTGTATAAGGACAGTAGAGAGGCCTCTAGGAAATAAGGGACGCCTCAGCTCATAGGACCTCAGTGCTAAAACCATAAGGAGCAGAAGTCTGCCCAAAACTAAATGAACTGGGAAGCATATTCTTTCCAGAGCCTACTGATAAAAACCCAGTTGACTTACTCCTTGATTTTGGCCTAGTGAAACCTGAGTCAGAGAAACCGGTTGAGCCAGCTGAAACTTCTGACCTATATAACTGAGATACTACATTTGAGTTGTTTTTAGCCACTGTGTTTGTGGTAATTTGTTAAGGCAGTGATAGAAAACTAACATATTACCTGACCTTCTTAACATCTCTCCCCAGACTCTGCAAAAGTTATAATAGCTGCAATTTCCAGGATGTTTCACACAAATGATGCCACCCAGCATGGAAAGGTCTATGTAGAGACTTAGGTAATACAGATAGAAGTTTATCAGAAAGATGTGGGCACGAATAGTTGAGCAGTGCTCGCTTCGGCAGCACATATACTAAAATTGGAACGATACAGAGAAGATTAGCAGGGCCCCTGCGCAAGGATGACATGCAAATTCGTGAAGTGTTCCATATTTAAAAAAAAATAGTTGAGCAGAATAGAATAAGATGAGGAGTTGTGGATGATGCGTATATATGAGATAAGATTTGGGTAAGGTGACCAGATTTTAATATTGGTAAAGTGGGACACCATTGACCGGGGGGGAGGGGGTTCTTGATTAAAAATTTGGTCTATCTCCCGCCGTTCCCTAGCTTGTCATGCATTCTTTCCAAAAATTGGGACTTTTTAAAAACACTGCGGGACACGGGACAAATTGTTAAAAATCGGGACTGTTCCACCCAAAGCGGGACGTCTGGTCACCTTAGATTCGGGGAAATAAACACTGAAAGCAACATTTATGACTACCTACTTTTAACCTCTTGTTTTAAGATGAAGAAATTTAAAGTCAAAAGTGACTAACAAACTTGCTTAAGTTCAAATGTTCCACTAACTGTTTGTTCTAGGTTCAGATTGTTCTTCTGAGTTCTTTTGATGTCCTCTTCTCATTCTACATAGTATTCTCACCTAGTAGATACTAGTCACATGATGGGGTAGAGAATGGCAAAGTGCTGAAGACGGTGACCAGGAATAGACCATGTTTTGCTATTCAGTCAGGAATCTTGAAGACTGGCTTCTTTAAAGCAACGTTGTAGTTGTAAATATGGAACTTAGCATGGTTATATTTTCCAAGCATTCTGCTTTATGTGTAAGCTAACATGGCCATAGGTAGACAAGAGTCATTGAAACATCAGATGAAAGATTAGGTTAGATGTCTACCAAGATCATTTCCTATCCTAGAATAGTTCAGAGCACTCAAGGTAGTAATTTATGTCCACTTAGAAGGATGCCATCCAGACCTTGACTAGTGTTTGAAAACAAATTCCAAGTCAGCAATGCAAATAGATCACTCCACAAGTAAGCCATGTTTCTGGTATATTGTCCATGAAATCACCAAGCAGACATGTCACTGCATCATAGAACCTTCACCCAGGTTCACGTAGGCAAAGTGCAATTGCCATAGGAGGCATTTATGAGATGCATGACAGTACTGGGCAACAGAGAAGCTGTTTTTCTCTTTGCAATGCTGAAAATCTGGCTTTGTTTTTAGATGCTATTAAAATCCTAATAGATGAATATACAACATAATGGTGAGTAGGACTTATTTCCATTATTCCAGAATTGGTAATAGAGGCTCAAGTTGAAGAAGGTCTTAGTACCCCTCATTTAAATGGGGGCATAAAAAATTGGGGCTAGATACCTCTCCAGAGTTTAATAGAAGAGGTATAATCTGTCCTTCTCATTCAACCATCCCTCAATTCCAAGTCAGTTTGAATAACTGGTGTATATTAGTTTGCTAGTGTCCCATAGCCAAGTACCCAGACCGGGTGGCTTACTTTCAGTTAGTTCTAAGGCTAAAAGTCTGAGATCAAGGTGCTGGCGAGATTGATGTCTTCTGAAGCCTCTGTCCTTGACTCGCACATGACTGTTTTTTCCCCATGTCGTCATATTGCCTTTCCTATATACTTGCAATGTCCATTTTTTTTCTTCATATAAAGACATCAGTCATACTAGATTAGAGCCCAACCTAACACACCATTTTAACTCAGTTACTTCTTTAAAAAATTCTATATCCAAATAGAGTCAATATTCTGAGGTACTGGGGTTCAGCATTTCGACATAAATTTTGGTGAAACATAATTCAATCCATAAGAACTGGGAAAGGGAGAGAATCATTGAGGTCTGGATCTTGTAAGCAGTGTTGTATTCAAGGTGAATAGTGTTTGTTTTATTGCCCTGTCATAAAGAGCAAAGGTGTGATTTTTTTCCCCTAAAGCCACACGAGGGCTCATTCATAAAAATTATGATATATTTTTATTAAGGGGGTGTATGACATCTTATTTCCTCCCTGAACTATTGCAGAGCTGCATAATTCATGGAGCAGGGAATGGAAGGGGGTTCTTGGGAGAAGTTAAACTGTATACTTGAATTTTGGTGATAATTATAAACATAAAAAATGATGCTTTCTCATCTGGGATTTCTGAAAACTGATTTTTTTTTTTTTTTTTTTACTGATATACCTCACAGCATCAGTAACAGAAGGGATGCTGATATAATGTCTTTAATGAAAAAGGTGGGGATTGCCCCCATCCCAAATTTCTACTGTTCTTTGAGGGCTCAGTAGAGAACCACAACTGATGAGGCTGCTTGAGAATTACATACACACTGTCTTTATTAGTGGTTCTTAACCAGCATGAATTGACCTTGCAGGGGACAGTTAGTACTTTTGATTGTAACAACTGGGAGTAGAGGCCAGAATGCTTCTAAACATTTCACCGTGCACAGGGCAGTCTATATAACAGAAAATTATTCAGGTCATAACATCACCAGTGCTACTGTTCAGAACCCTGATCTTTGTGGAAGCCATTACATTGGTATGGGCCCCCCCATTGGCATGAACTCCCACATTGTCATGAACCATCACCATTGTATACACCCAGACTGAAGCAGAGGGAGACAAGTAATGCCTCTTCATTACTGACAAGTAGGTACTTATATAAGCATATCTTTGCCTTCCTTATTTCTCCTTCTTGGGCTCCATCATAAGGATCAAGATCAAAGGGAGGGAAGGGAAAGAGGTGACCAGAAGCAGACCATATTTTCTCATTCCGTAATTTGCAGACATGGTGGAGAGAAAGAATATAAAAGCAGATTATATCCTTCTTTCCACATTAGCTTCCTTGAGCCACTGTTCCAGTTTGTGGTATAAGAAGTGGTTACCTTTGAATTACATATGAAATTAAAATATTTACTGGACTGGGTTTTTAGAAAGTGCTTAGAAAGCTATGGGATCTGCCTAAAATATTTTTAAGCAATGGGGAGGGGAAACGCTATTCAACTTGAATGAAAAGAAATAAAACCATTTCTCGGTTGCATTCCAATGACCTGAAACTCCTTAATAGGGGCGCCGTAATATAACTAGCCTATACTTGACTTACGGCTTGCACTCATGGCACTAAGAAGCTTGCCTCATGGTACCACCAAAAGATCGTGTACTCCACAGAGGGAGAGCCGAGGATCACCTCAGCTTGATATCCTAAACTTTATGGACTCCAATTGAGTTGATGGATTCTAGTTTAATATCTTACTTATTCATTTGGCCATGTGGCGTAGAGTAAAGAGTGGGAATATATCTAGGTTCAAACCACCATTTGATTACTTACTGAGCTGAGGATGTTAAACTTCTTTTAGTTACATAGCTTCTATTTGAATCTGTTTTGTCCATCTGCATGGTGGATAAATCTGAGATAGTTTATTATTCATAAAGTTTATTTAGGGTTTATTTTGGGAGGGGGGAGTTAACCTCTTATATCTTCCTGATTTAGCAAAAAGTTTTCATAATTGTAACACAATAGTAGCTACATATCTATATGAGTTTATTTAAATAAATTTCAAAGCTGAGCAAAATGTGGTAAACTTTTGGCATGGTGTTTAACTTTGGCTGGGTGGAGTCATACAGAGGAGCCTTTTAGAATGCTGGTTATGTTTTCTTTGTCTGGGTGGTGGTCTCAATGGTTTTCAGTGTGTGAAAATTCATTGAGCTGCACATTGGTAATTTGTGCATTTTTCTCCATGTTTAGAATATTTCAGTAAAATGTTTACTCACAAATGTTGCAACTACCTTCAAAATTATCACTGCCTCAAGCACAGATCTTGAAACTGTGATAAAAATAAGCTAATTGTTTTTTTTTTAATATTTTAAAAACATGCTATATTTTTTCTGAGTACTGTTGAGTACTAATTGTAATCCTAATTTAACTTATGGCAAAAGACCAATTAGATTTTTTTTTTTTTGAGAAACAAAAAATTTAAGTGACTTTACTAGGAAAGATATTAATATTGGATAGGCTGACCAGATACACCGTTTTAAACAGAACAGAAAACAACGGTACTGTCCCATTTCAAATAGTGTGTGTGGTCAACTTAATGATACCTTGAACTTAGCACAGTGAAATTAAGTTAACTATATGTCCTATTTGAAATAGGACAGTACTGTTGTTTGCTGGCCCATTTAAAATGGTACGTCTGGTCAGCCTAATATTGGAGTCATTTGACATGCAACTTTAGAAGAAACTGTGATGTCTAAAATCATTTCCTATTTCATCTTGCCTCCTTTGGGCTTTTCTGCTAAGTGACAAAATTGTTACCCTTGGAAGCCTAGCACTTTGCCTGTCTGCCCTGGTGCTGTCAGGAAGGGCAGCCATTTGAGGCGTGATGACTCACTAACCTTGGAGACAATCTGTTTTCTCAGTGTGGGAATGAGGAACATTAAAGAATGAATCTCAAATGGTGGAGACTTGACAGTGAAAGAGAAGGGGCTCTTTTTGGAAAGAGGTTCCTCTTCAAGCTCAGATGAAGTTTTTTATGGGAGCCACTGAACCCTCTGCTGGAAGGTGGTGAGAATTCCCACAAAACTAACGTTTTAGACAAGGTTACTTTTGCTCAGGTGGAAAGATCAAGCAGAAAAAAAAACAAACCCAAAACACTTTCCAGCTGTCCAGAGGATCTAGAAGGGAAGAAGGAGCAACATGAAGGCCTTGCATTGTTAAATAGTCAC
>PVKE010013243.1:0-36888 GCA_004027555.1 Craseonycteris thonglongyai | reverse complement strand
TTTGGCTGGCTATAGAATTTTGGGTTAGAAACTACTGTCCTCTTCTCGTCAGAATTTTGAAGACCTTGACCCACTTTTTACCCTAGATTTTAGTATTTTATTGAATACCAGTGTCATTATAATTCTGAATCTTTTCTGTATTCATTGTCTTTTATTTTGCAAAGTTTTAAAAGATTGTTCTCTTTTCTCCACAATATTTTGAAATTCACAAAGATGTCCTTTGGTGTTAGCTTTAGAACAACCACTGTGTTAGGTACTATGATTGTCCATTAAATTTTGACAATAACCTACTCTGTTGCTGAGAAATTGAATTATTACTTTGATAATTTTCTTCCCTCCATGTTTATTCTTCTGACTCTCTGTAACTCTTATTATTTGGATATTAATGTTCCAGATTAACTCTTTAAAAATGCTTTTCTTTCCTCTCCTATTTTCCATGTATTTTCTAATTACTCTCTATTCTGAAATATTTATTCAATTTTACTTTATAATCTTCAATAAAAGCAAGACTCTTAGAAAGTTTCTGGTATACAGTCAGAGTCAAGGAAATTATAGCTTCCTTCT
Organism: Craseonycteris thonglongyai; assembly: GCA_004027555.1. Classification (NCBI taxonomy): domain Eukaryota; kingdom Metazoa; phylum Chordata; class Mammalia; order Chiroptera; family Craseonycteridae; genus Craseonycteris; species Craseonycteris thonglongyai. Next base: position 36,324 of record PVKE010013243.1, on the reverse strand, counting down.
CTCCTTCCTCTTTCTCCTTTTCATCCTGTGGCTTCTTTCCTTTATCATTACTAAGCAATATGCCCGGTTTCTAGTTTTTTATTAAATGCTCTGGTTTCAATAGCCTGTCTCTGCATCTAATGTTTGTAGACCTTTGATCTTAGTCCTGGGAGTAATTAAATGATATAGAAGTAAAACAGAAAGTGTTTTTTTTTCTTCCCCCCTTCCCCATATCATTCAAATGCCCACTATATGATAGAGAGGCTTTTAAAGCATTGAAGTGGTCATAATAACCTTATAACTTCAGCCTTTTATAATTTTACAAATAAGAACATGAAGGTCCAGGGAGTTTGCAAGATTTAGCAAAATCATGCAAAACTGGTATTTAAAACCCTGGTAGTTCAGCCTAAAAAACTCATGCTTTAATTTTGACACAGTGCTGCTATGGCACAAACGTACATTCAAAAAGGGCTGACGGTACGGCAGAGGGAAACCCAGCTCATTAGTAGTGTGGTAGTGCCTGAGACCGCCTAGGCTCATGTGAGCTAGGAAGTGTGGGCAATGCACATCCTTTGATCGACTGCTGTGTACTTGTCCCATAGCAAAGACCGTCTCCTGGTGTGTGCGGTTGGCCTGATTTTCAAGCTGTTGTGAATTCCCTGGCAATACCAGCACTGCTCTGACAATGGAATGTAGCAAGATGATTTCACCTAGCTGGAATTCTCACCAGGGAAGGACAAAAAATGATGCAAGCTTGTTGTTTTACTCAGGTAGAGGATTTTTTATTTCTGTGAGCACAGAGGAAAATAAATGTGGTGGTAAAAAGCCTGGTGGATATTCTGTCTGTATGAATCCTCCCTGTGGCTAATGATGTGTTTGAAATGTGTTTTCCTCTATGTGGGGGAGTGGCATATTTTAATGCAAATTCCCCTTTCTTGACCTCCCAATGACTTTCCATCAAATAAAATAATATTTATGTGTGTGATTAATTCAGGCATGACGTGATTTGTAACTGTGGGGAGTTTTCACTCATTTATTATTTGATTCACTCCATAACTTTTAGGTTGAGCCAAATGAAATTGCATATACTCAGCTGGTTGTGATCTCAGGAATGGTAATTTCTGGTGGTACAAAATAAAGCTTATTGAACTCTGACAAAATATAATTCAGAGATTAAAAATTTGTTAGACAGGGATGCCAGGATAGCTCAACAAGTTGACTGTTTGCCTTGCAAACACAAGATGCGGGTAATGAGGCCCGGCCCTAGCCCATGCAAACCCTATGCTGAACTGGAGCACAACTGGCAACTGCTGGGATGGCTCAGTGGCAAAGGTTCTTGCCTCCCATACAGGAGGCTCCTGGTTTAGTGCCCGCCCCATGCAGCCCCACGTCCACCTGTGTGGAATGGAACCATGTCACAACTAATGATTTACAACTATGGAGATTGCTGAAGCCCTCTTCCCTTCTCTCTCTCTTTCTCTCACCTTCTCTCAAAAAATAAAATAAATATATTTTTTAATTTTATTAGACAGAAAAATAGATGATATGAACAACAAGATTATATATTTTTTCCTATATATACACCAAGTCTTTGTTGAGCATCTCCTATGCCTTGGACACTGAGAATAGAGTGGTAAAAAAAATAAATGGAGTCCATGCCTACAGAAAGCTCTCATTTTTTTTAAAGAACCAAACTATATGTAAAAAGAAGTACCGTAATTGCCATAAAGCAGTATTAGATTGCAGAAGAGGATGATATGTCCTTCTAAAGGAATTCAGAAGAGGTTTTATGGAGAGGGCTGTATTAAGCTAGTCCTCAAATTATAGGGCAGGATATAGTGAGAAACAAACAATCCAGCTGGAAAGAACTGTAAATATGTCTAGGTAGGTGTTTGATTCTTAAGGGACATAGTATGAGTCTTGCATATAAATTGTTTCAAATAATTCAGGGAGAAAAAATGCAAATGATTTTAAAACTAAGGAGAACATGTGAGTTGACTGTAGGACTATCCATGCTTGGTTTTCTTTGATTGAGAGTAGTAATTCTTTGTGACTGCAGAAATCAGGGAAAGCTCCTCAATCAACAACTTGACTGGCTTCCAAAGAAGAATGCAATTTTCTTTTTTATTGTCTTTTACATTTTTTGTAGTCGACGAGTGGTTCACTTAATTAATTTTTTTTCTTTTATCTTCACACATTTTTTTATTGTTCAATTTTGGGATGACATTGGTTAGTAGAAGTTATGTAGGTTCCAGGTGTACAATTATACAATGCATCGCCTATGTGTTGCATTGTGTGCTCACCAGACAGAGTCAGTTCTCCTTCTATCACTATATAACTTACTTGATGCCCATCTCCTCCTCTCAGACCCCACGTCCTCCTTACCCTCTGGTGTCAATAATAGAGGAAAAGATCTTTATGTTGAAGAAAACCAGTAGATAAGGTATGGCAGTAAATAAATGTGTGGCATATTTAAGAGCCTAAGGTTGTAGTCTGATGGATCTGGAGTTCATAGTTGAGATGAGGCTATCATCCATGTCCGAATAAATAAAGGAGATTTTTGATAGCCGTATGGAACAATCTGTGTTATATTCAGTGGCGCATGATGGAACATATCTGAAAGAAGGCTACTTATTCTTGGATTATCTAAGATAGAGAACTACAGGAAGATATACTGTCTAGAATGATTATTCTTTTCTTATATTAAAATGCAATGGTATTCAGTATGATATAGTAGGAAGAAAAATGAACTTGGTGTCAGGAAATAAAATGGGCAAATTAATTAATGCCTCTAAAGCTTAATTTCTGCTAACCACCCAAAGGGAAGTAATGATTTCTGACTTTGTCGAGTTCACAAGGCCATTGCCAAGAATGTATACAAGATAACAATATTATCTCTCTCAGACTAATGTGAAAGTCTAATTGTGTATGAGGTGGCATTTTAAAGGAGTCAATTTAGGAAAGGATGTACATCATTGAAGTAAATGCTTCCTTGTAACGAGCCAGTTACCACCTAGTTCACACAGGATGGGTATTGATCAAGGGTGTATCCCCTGTGGCCACAATGGAACTGCTCCCTTAAACCACAAATGCTGTCATGGCTGACTGCTGTCCTCAAACCTTCCTGAAAAGTAAGGGACCATAGGCAGGTTAACAAAACAGTCATCCCCGCTGTCATACTCTGCCGAGACTTCTCTTAGTTGTTTAAATGCACTTTGATAATAGTTTTTAATCATTGTACCATGTGGGGTGAATGAGGTAAAGATACCTTCACAGTCCATGTGTAATGAGAGAAAAAGAACTGGGGTCTAGAAAACTTGAGTGCAATCAATTGGAAAAACTCTGGTCTAGGGATCTAGAGGACTTGATAATTAGTAAAATTCTGAGTTCAAGATTCTTCTTTTAGACATTGTTCATCTTATTCTTCCTTCTCTTCTCCCTTTCTCTTATAGCTACAAATTTGGAATACTTACTTATGCCATTGTGTTAAAGAAATTTGTCTCAAAATATTAATTGCACAGTGCTTGTCATCATTTTACAGGGAGGAATCTAAGACTCAGAGGGTTTAAATGTCCTGCTCAAAGACTCTCAGAGGAGTAGAGAAGTGGCTATTCTATGATTTGAATTTGGGTTGGTGTGACTACAAAATCAATTATATTTTAACTTTATTATGCTGCTGACTCTACTTAAAACAAATGGGTACATAGTTCTTTATAATCACAAAACAATGCTACAGTGTGCAAAACTAAACATTACACAATTGCTTGTGATGAAAGAAAATAATTAATTAAAAGTATAATTTAAAATGCCCATAAATAGGAGATCTATGACATGAGTTATAGTGTTTTATAAAGTAAATATTACATAGTCTTTAAAAATAGTGAAGTAAGACCATATGTGTTTATAAGCAGTGATTTCTAGGTTTCATAGCTAAGTATAACCAAAGGAGAATAATGTAAATAATGATTTTATTTTACAAAAATATAATACCATATGGTATTACAAATATAATACCATATTTGTTTATAAACCTATACAATTTCTGGAGGGATATAAAAACATCATTAATGCCGGTAATTTCTGGCTAAGAAGAAAAAGAGACTTTTATTGTGCATCTGATTGTCTGATTATTGGTTTCATTACATGCATACTGTTACTTATATTTTTTAAGGGTTAAAATTAGATAATATAAATTGAGAAAGATAGGGCCTAAGATCACTCACAGCTTCCAAATCCTGTGTTTGAACTCAGAAAACTAAACTTTAAACAACTCCACAATATACCATTTCTCAACAAGATTCCCCAGTAACCAAAATTCAGGACAATTGCATGTGTCTCAAAAAAATGTATGTGCATGCAATGTTACTTTCCGAGTGACAGCTGGATGGGGGAAACTGGTCAAAGGCTCACCCACAACATATGGCCTCACAGGTTTCTTGATTCCTGCACACATAGCATTCTTGGCAAGGTCAAAGGCAGGAAGGGATTTAATAAACTCTTGTTGTTGATATGCACTAGATGTGTAGTGCAAGTCAGCATCTTATGCATTCAGACCTATGTTCCAGCCCTTTGTTTAAAGAACGAAGACCCTTTGAATTAATCTGAAAACTGTACATATAATGCTGAAGACAGTACAGATTGTGGACCCAGTAAGAATCCCATTGTTCAGCCTCAAGTTGCAAGTTTTTGGAGAAAGACATTGTCATTACTAATTGTATGTCTAAGTCAGAACTTTACTCCTACATCCTTTTAGGAATTTAGCTAAATAACCACGGTAATGTTCTAATTTGTTGTCATTTAGACAGAGTGTGATGCTGTATAATACTTTGTCTATAGCCTATAAATATTGAATCTCTATCCCCAAGAAGCTAATCAGTGTCTAAACACATTTTTCTTTTGGGCCAAGCTATTTGGTAGCCCAACTGCTAAATTTTATTTATAGGCAAGGTTAATATTAGGATTAAGAGAATAAAGGATAATAAAGGATTAAGAGAAAACCTTAACATCCTGGAAAAAAATAAGCATCATAACTTCTTAGAATAGTATAAGTTAATTTTGTATCCCTTTGTTCTCCTTTTACTAGTCTTTTATCAGTAAGTTCTAGGAAATTGAAAGTATATTTTTATTTCATAAAATATTATCATTTTAGTCTTTATAATAAGATTTATTCTATATATTTTTTTCTTTTTCTAATCTGTGGATAATCTCTATGACTCCTAGGACTATTGTATATATCTCTTTGCCTTATGATTTTATTTATGCCCCCAAATCTCTATAATTTACAAATCTATGTTTTCAACAAGATTTCCCACCACCTTCTAGGACTTTGCCTTAATTTAGCACAGAGAATCTTCTCTCAGATGTCTCATGTTAATCTGAAACATAATGTTGTCAAAACCAAACTCATTTCAGCTCATTGCCTACCTCAGCCCATCTTACCTTCTCTATTTCCATTTCCATATCTGAATCAGACATCTGGTTTAGACCTTCGGAGTCATTTTTCATCAGACCTTTCCTATTATTTTTATTTTTTTCTCCCAGATCTGCTAACTATCCCCATTCTTAGATATTTGTCTTTTTGTGATCATTACCATTGTTTAAATTGTCATTTTCCTAAGAAACATCCTAGAATAACTATATACAAATTAATCTTCTTAATCTACCCCACAAATCCATCTTATCCAATGATACGGCCCAATTCCTACAGCTCTGGTTCTCCAAACCAGTTGTCATATTTACTGTTCATTGCTCCCTTTCTACACCAGCTGACTTCCATGAATATAAACTGTTTATTTATTATAACTTTTGTGAAGGCTCTGGGCTTTTGCATTAGTGGGTCTCACCTTTACACTAGCCCTCACGCTAAACATGTTTAGAGATTTAGAGTTGTTGTTGGACTATGAGGGAACAGAAGGCTGTCATTCTTTCTATGAGATAGAACAAAACTGATGAAGTCACATGGCATAATCCCCATGAATTGAATCATCACATTCTGTTCAATATTATAATATACAAGGGACTAGCCAGTTTGATATCTGAGTGACTTTAGAGAACCTGACCCATTCTCTGTCCCAGAGGAAGGGGTAGCGAGTCTAGCATGAGATTCTCTTTTCATGGGGTAGCCTTATGTCCTTTCTCCCTCCACCTCCAGATTTCAGTGATTGAGCAGATGGACTTTATGAAAATCAGGTGTGTTTCAAAAACAAAAGGCATATAGCCTACATAGTCACTCTCTAAATAACCTTTTGACTAGAACATATCCCTTCTTTTGGTCCTCAACTTTTTGCACAAACAATATTTCTTCCCTTATGTGTTTTTGATAATAATTATAAAATTTCATGAGAAGCAAAGTTGCATCTAGGGTGGGCATCTTTAGCCCCTTATCCCTTGTTCATCACTTTTCTTACATCATGAGAAGCAACAATTTTTGCACTCCCAAAACATAAAAACAGGTGGGAGAAATTCAATGATTTGACAGAATAATTATCTACATTTTTAAATGTGAAAGACTCAGACAAAGTCCTTACTATGGAGGAACCTTATAAAAGCATTAGATTTTATTACCGATACCACACAATGCTCTCTTAGACCAAGTGGTTTTGCTTTGTTACTCAAAAGTAGCCACATGTACTCCATTCCCTTAAACCAGAATGTTCATGCAACAAGAAACTCTGGAGGGCTTAGGAGAAGATCTTTAATAATACTAATTCATCTGGAACAAGGAAAACAAAAGTGCTCAGAGTCTTTCATCCAATAGACCCTGCATGACAAAATATAGCTCATTTTGTGGTAATTTCCCAAGCAAAGCCAGACCTCAGATTCAATAACATGAGCCTTTCGCTTCCTGTGATTTTAGGACTATCAATAGAAGCATTGTGGCACAGTCTTACGCGACTCATTGGAGCTATAATTAACCATTGGAGAGAAACAAAAATTTTTAAAAATCCATGATGATTAATTTTCACAGGATGTCTTGGCCTCCTTACAGGCAGCATAGTAGTCTCTGGCTATTTATAATTAACTAATTGCAAACACTAATGTATTTTCCCAACAGGGACTATTTAAATGGAAAGCTTTGTTGATGTGGGCCTCAAATACATGGGCGTGCATCTCTAAAAGACATGTATAGAGACTTTAGGACAATGCCCTGTGTTCCCATCGTTGTTTCTATTTAAAGTGGTCATGAGGGAAACCCCCCGGCTTCCTCTGGTGACAGTGGTTTGTGCAATGGCCTGCACGCTCACTGAGGAGAGAATGCTGTAGCCAATGCAGACACAGTGGGAAGGAATTAGCTCTTTAGTTAAGTGTTGGAATCTGGCTTGCAAGTTTATATTGGGCATTTTGTGATCACATCAGCAAATCAAAATTGACAAAGGAACTTAAAATTGCATAAATTGAATTACATAATTATCATATACATCAGAGTTGTCCAACATTTGTCTTCCCCAGGTCACTTTGGGAAATGAAGAATTGTCTTGGGCCACACATAAAATGCACTAATACTAATGATAGCTGATGAGCTAAAAAAATTAAAAAGTCTCAACCCCGGCCCCCCCCCAAAAAACTCCCACAAAAACCCATAATGTTTTAAGAAAATTTACAAACTTTTGTTGGGCTGCGTTCAAAGCTGTCCTGAGCTGCATGTGGCCCACCTGCCTCAGGTTGGACAAGCATGACATAGTCATCAGTGTTTTTGAGCTGACAGGTAATATGGTGCTAATGTCTATCTAGGGCTATAAGACAATAAAACCACATGCTTCAATAACTCTAATTTGCAAACAGTAACTTAAAAAGCAATTGTTGGGAGGAAGCTGGGACAGCTCAGCAGGTTAAGTGCCCGCTTTGCAGCCCCAGGGACTGAGGATCGAATCCCAGCCCTGGCCTGTGAGGACCTGTATGCTGACTTGTGGTGTGCTTCCCATGTGGGAGGCCTCCAGTTCAGTTCTTGAGTTCTTGCCCCTTGACTTCAGGGGGAGGCATGCAGGAGGCCCCCAGCCCGGTTTCTGCCCTGCATGGCCCCCGCCCACCTGTGTGGAACAAAACTATGTTGAAAACTGATGAAGTTCAACTATGGAGACTACACTGGGTCCTCCCCTTTTCTCTCTCTCTCTCTCTCTCTCTCTCTCTCTCTGTCTCTTTATCTCTGTCAAAAACAATAAAATATATCTTAAAAAAAAAACCACAACAATTTTTGGGTAAAAAATGGCTAATGTATTAAATTTGCTCCTGCCTCAGATATCCTCTAGACAAGTTCTGGAATATATTTTCCAGGTCAAAATCTATTACTTCATATCATGGACCCCTCAGTGACAACCACTCCTTTCTTTAGTGTGTGGTAAGATCCCTTGTAATGCAGCTACTCTATAGATATGGTTTTATACCCTTATATTTTCTAATGTGACTCTAGTATCCTAAGTTACGTAAAAATTCAACACCTCACCATATTCTTTCAAATCTTTCTGTCTTTGCTCTTTTCAATCTGAAAAATTCCTACTCAAAATTTAATTGATTTCAAACTTTAGGCATCTCTATATAACTGTCATTTGAATATTTTTTTTGCCTGTCTTTGCTTGTTGCTGCCTCATGTTAATAATGCATCATACATCTATGCTAATCTGACCTCTGTGTGTGACTCTATTATCATGCCCATCAGCTTGTACTATGACACTTGGTGGACACTGATTCTGTGTTCCCAACACCTAGAGAATGTCTGTCCTAGGTACTTCATTACCTCAGAGGATGCCCGACTCAATAAATATTGATTGAAAAGCCTAGTTAATGTACATTATTGACTATACAGTATTTAATATACTGTATTCACCTTATAAAAATATCTGCATTTCTACGTTTACACTTAATATTTAACATAAACTCAACAAAGGATGAGGTTTTGTAGAGTTGAAACCTGAGCTGACAGTGGCCATTACATTCTAGAAATATCTTTGAAGTATAGAGAAGCATGCCAATTAAAGAGAGGAGAGAGAGAGGGAGATGCAAGATACGTTTAAGAAGTTATAAAAGTTATATTATGACCTTGAATTTTTAATTTACCAAAGCATGCATGCAAATTATGAAAGGGACAAGCCTTTTAGATACTGGTGTATAATAGACCAGATACATTTTGAACAGCACAGACTAGTTATCAATGAAGAGAGACTAAACAGATTGCTGGTTCAGACCTTACCTGAAATAAACATTGTATTTATAACAACAGAATTTTATTATTTTTTTTAGTCCACATACTAGCCTAAATTATTTATACCTATGGATGTTAAATAATGAAACAGAATGGTCTAATATTTCACTTGATTTCTTTGCCTACCCGTGAATCCCACAAATTAATATTGATTACATTTCCATTGTTTTGAGAAATATAGTTCCTCTAACACTACCTTCTTTTATAACTAACTAGACATGCTGTATCCAGGTATGCTGAGAGATTTGAAAGAAGAAACATTGTATTTTCTGAACTATTTTCTTTAAAATACTAGAGAAGCTATTACTTAAGCTAACTGCTAACAAGTATGGTGTCCTGGGAAACTTTGCTAATATTTAACTCTGATGATATTTTCATTACATAAAAATGTAATTGTTACATAAAAATGTCGAGAACTTAAACATTTACAAGCCCTGATGTTTCATTTGTCTTTAGAGATAGCAAGGCTACAAATTTTAGAGCATCAGAAGGTATCCATATGACCCGCTAAGTCAGAACAAAGGAAACTTTCAGCCAAGGAAAGAAAGGGAAATAAAAGAATGTTCAATGGCTTGATTAAAGTTGAGTACTTATCCTGCTGCTTTGAATTTATTTGGAGGAAAAGTAGATGACCACACTTCTAAGGGACACTGGTGAGGAAGCCCTTTTTTGGAATAACCTGAGAATTCTGGGATGAAATTCCTCAGGGCAGAACACAGACTCAAATTCAAACTAAGCTCTGTCATTAAATGGCAGTATGTACTTTTGTATGTTGCATAACATCACTTGTTAATTTTCTAATTTGTAAAACGGAAATAGAATTACCTGCCTCACTACATTGTGAAGACTAAATGAGAGCTACCGTATATAAATGTGCAATGCTTTGCATGTTACAAGATGCTTAAAAACATACGGCTCCATTTCCTTCCAGTGGAAGAGTTCTGTGTACTGCAATTTGTCCTGACTTCACTCTTATTCTTCTTCAAAATCTCTGGGCAAATGTAAAGAACTCATAACACAATCTTTTGGGGAGGTAGGCGGGGGTGGGAGTGGGGGTGGGGAACTGGTTTAAATTCAGGCTCAGTTAGTTCCAACCTGTGTTGCAGGGTGGTTTTTGTATTTAAGAGAAACAAAAAAGTGTAAATCAGGTGCTTTTAATCAAATGTTTATAAATTGCCAAATTGACTTCGGAATCAAGAAGCTTCCAGAAACAATTAATTTGGTCCTTCATCATTCATGTTATTTTATACTCAGATATCAACAAACATTTTAGACAAAAGTTAACAGAAAGAAGGGCCATAGCTGACATAATTTGATAGAGCAGGGGTGGCCAACTTTTCTGTATATAAGATCTACTTTTTATCTTAAAGGTTTGTCGCGATCGACTTGTTGGCCACCCCTGTTCTACAGTATGCTAACAGTAATAAAGCAAAGCAGAATGATTAGAGTGGTGGTATTTACAAGGAAGGGGCTAGCAGCTAGAGTATAAACTCTGATACCCCATTTTGTCGGTTTCTTAGGATTGTATGTTATGATTTGACACTTCAAATCAGCCGGGCGCTGTATTGGCGCCGCTCGAGTTGCTGCTTCAAATCAGCCGGGCGCTGCAGCGGCGCCGCTCCAGTTATTTATTTTAACTTTTTTAGAAAAGTTATAAGAGCTACAATCGCTTCAAAGTCCATGGTACACGGAATTCCACCCCAGACATTGCGAGCGATCGATGATCGACCAAAATTGGGCTCAGATCGACTGGTGGATCGCGATCGACTTGTTGGCCACCCCTGTGATAGAGTATCACCATGTTCTGTACGAAAAAAAAAATTCATCTGTATTTGTAATGAAAGTTACTTTCTTCTTAACTGTTGTTCTTTCTACCAATACCCACTGCTCATCTGCTCTACACAGGGCAGTATGCAGTAGGACATGTATCATGTTGGGATTCACATAAAGTTGAGAGGAAATGTTCATGGTTCTAGAGGTGCCATTCAATTTTGGACAGAACCTGGAAATCATTTGGGGCTCAATGACAAGTCTGTGAATATAATTTGAAGCTATTTTCTCAGGAACAGTTAACAATGTCTGGTCCTGAGTCATATGAGGAGACATCATCTTCCACCTTCCCACCAGAGAGAGGTAGAACTTCTAGTAGTTACTTTTCATTTCAAGTGCAGACTGTTTGATGGTATCTGTTTCTAGTGTGCAAGTATATTAAAAAAATTGTACAGTGACAAAAAATAACATTTTAAATTGCATATTATGAAAAAGAAGAAATGCTGATTGTGGATTATTTCTTTAGTAACTTGTACCAAGAAATGCCATTTTAGTGACATCAGTAAGATCTCCACTAATACCCTTTAGTGACATCACTTCTCTTAAAGCAATAGAGAACTGTTAAATAATTCATTAAATAAATTAACTGATAAATAATTTATGATAGTTGGAAACTAATGAAAAGATCTTGCAAACTGTGAGGCTGGAAGTTTAAAAGTTGAAGGACATGCTATAAATACTGGAATATGATGGGGCTGAAATTCATACCCAGTTTTTCTTATACTCATAAATCTCACCTGACATTAGCAGAATTCAGCCTGTGATTCATAGACTTGCATTTATTCCAGGGCACCATCTCTTATCTTGTCCAGACAGAAATGTGTTAATTAGCATAACAACATAGATTTTATAGCTGGGTGATAATTATGAAATTGTAGCTGATTTGACTAAATTCTAAGTCTACAAATATATTACCCTTGCAGTTAATGGGCAGACTCTTACCATTTTGAAATTTGGCAAGTATTGTTAAACTGTTCTTTTCCTGCAAGCTGAAGGTAACCCTCTCTTTTTTTTTTTCATCCCAAATACTCACATTTCCTGTCTTTCTTTCTACCTTTTTCCCTTCCTTTTTTTTTGTCTTGCTTTTTTTTTTTTCTCCCTTTGTTCTTTGGTTTCTTTGGTCTAATATTTTATTAAATCCTTAAAACCCTTAATAAACATGAAAAACCCTACACTGTTTCAGTCTGTCTTTAGCCTAAAGATCAGTTATGTTTTAGGCATTGTCCAAGGACATTTAGTTACAGAATATTCTCTATAACTTTCATATAAAATAGATTGTAGCATTCACTATTATAGACTAAACTTTTCAAATGAATTCACTTTATTTAAAATCAATGCATATATTTCTGTAACAAAAATAATCTGCACATAATCAAAATAGGAACAAGGGAAAGACAAAAATGAAAGAGGCATGGAACATCAATGAGTCTCACTTAAAATGGTTCTCAGAAATGTTACTATAATTGCTTGGTTAACTATGGCAGAAAAAATGAGATTTAAGTCATTTTATTACTATTTCATATTGACTATTTTATTTTTGCTTTTTAAAGCTCTTTCCCAATTTGTTATCACAGTTGAGCACCACAGCAATCTTATGAGAGAAATAGGGCAGACTTTTATTAGAGAAGGTATGCGTTTCTTTGGTCCCTGACCCATTTTATAACCAAGTTTATTCAACTCTTCCACTTTCTGTAGAGTAAACCTGGGCAGTTGCATCTTGACTGCTCACGAGCTGCTCCAAGATTTTAGATGTGATTTGAAGGTGGTGCTTCACTATTTCTAAATTCTCTGTGAGGCATGAAGATACATTGTGAAAGAGTAAGGTAGAAATTCAAGAAAATAAAGCATTAAGTGAATATAGGTGATGCCAGGATGGCTCAGTGAGATAAGAGCTCACTTTGCAGCCCCAGGGTCCAATGATCGAGTCCCAGCCCCGGCCTGTGCAGACCCATATGCTGAACTGGGGTGTGCTTCCCATGCGGGAGGCCCTCAGCCCAGTTCCCGCCCTGAACGACCCAGGCCCACCTGTGTTGAATGAAATTATGTCAAAAAATGAGGACATACAGCTGTGGAGACTGTTCTGGGCCTTCCCTCTTCTCTCTGTCTCTCTCTGTCTCTGTGTCTCTCTGTCTCTGTCAAAAACAATAAAATAAATCTTAAAAAAATGAATATAATGCATAGGATTAGGCTTTAGTGAAGCAGAGATGTTGAAGTTCATTTATAACAGATTAGAATCCTGATAAACATTTCTTCTTTAAACCGAAGGTTAAAAACAATCAGCTGACAAAATATGCAAATCAGTTTTTTAAAAAGACATTATCCAATGAATTTTGCATGACTAACTTACTTGTCAAACTCTTCTATCAAGAACTTAGTCTTATTACTCCATTTATAAAATAACTCTGGGATTCATTTTTCAGAATTACCTTTAGAGTCGATTTACAAGATATATGAAAACATTGGAACATATTCTGAATTCACCCAACTTGCATATTTACCTTCTTATTCACTCATCTTAGGGTGTTGAAGTGATTCTCCAAACTCAAATAATCCCTTAATATGATATTAAAAATAATCACATCAAATGCTGAATATCCTTTTCACACATTTTCTCAAAAATGTTGTAACCAAAAGTAGAATTTCTGGAGAAAAACATAATTTTCACATATAATTATATTAAGAAAAAAAATATGGCATTTAGGCAAGTAAGATTATTCTAAGATTATTGAGCAACTTGTAAACTCACATCTTCTATATATAATTGAATTTACAAGATCATTCCTGATAGAGTACTTTGTTCATTTATTTAATTCTTGGTGCCATTTAAACAAAGATCATTATTAATAGCAGAAATTTTGAGGGGTGATGATTAACCAACATCCTTGTTTATGATTTTGAAACTATAATAAGTAGTTTGTGTACAGTTGTCTTCATTGTAACAAAATTGCTATGCTAATCTCTAAAACGAATTCCAGGTAAAACAAACAAGTGGTCAAACCCAACTAAATGGATAAATGTGTGTGTGTGTGTGTGTGTGTGTGTGTGTGTCTTTACTGTAACTTACAACACTGAAATTCCATCTGTTATTTTGAATTACATGTAATAAGTAGAAATAATATCCCCGAAATTTATAAAAGATGCACAAATTTTATTAATAGTCTTTGTCACAGGGAACACAGTAGCAAAGTCTCTAAATAAACTGGCATTCCCTATTTAGTTGTTTTGCACAAACTCAGCCTTGAACTGATTCTTGTGCCAATTCCTAATGCAATTGGACACCTTAGATTCAGAGAAAGACAAAGTATAAGATTGGAGTTGAATTTAGATTCAGCTGAGTATTTTAGTCTTACTCAAGTCATTTTGGTATTGCTAATAAAGGTGCTATGAATTAAAAGAAAAAAGTGTGTAGTTTAGTGGGGTTAGGTGTTGGCCAGAGACGAGTAAATGGTAATGTCTTCTTCGTTCTCACCTATCTGAAAGTGAGAGCAACCACGACAGAGCATGAAGCAGAAATCAGAATAGATACAGCTGCACACATTTAAAGCTGCATTGGGAGCTGCAGTCATTGTTCCCAGGAATTCAGTCTTAAAACAGGGGACTTGACAAAGTGTTATTGTGGTGTGGCAAAAGTACACATGCCAAAAACATAATTAAAGAAAGTGTAAGTTCTCATTAATGAAACAAATAGAGCAACTAACAGTGAGAAAGTAGTGAGATTGGGAGGCTGTTGTTTGGAAGCCAAATCAGCAGCACCCACCTTAAAGAAAAAGAAAATGTGGTTAGGCATGCAGGCTTTTGACCAGAATAAATGAAAAGTAAAGGATTGTAAATCAATAATGCAATAAAGGGGGCAGAAAGCTAATGGCTCTTTTGTTTCAAATTGTAAATGGCATTTTTGTTTTCCACTGTAAACCTTAAGTGATGGCTTCGTTAATTGCAGTGTAGAAAGCCTGCCATTTCACTTTCCCGACTACAGCAATCTCTACTTTATTAAGCCTTGACCTTACTTACTCTGCATTTAGGTACATTTAGGTGTAAACGAGTTATAGCTATTCTGGCACGAGAACCAGTTTCTCAAGACAAAATTTTTATTTTTCGTGATTAGAGTCTCATAGATTTGAAGGAAACACATAAAGGGCACAATTAATAAATAGGAGTATTGGCAAGAGATAGAGACAAAAATATTTGAAAATACTTTGTTATGCTGGAAAGTTAGATCCATTAGCCATTATCCTTTGTGTTTCTAGGTACAGGAATAGTATGCCAAATCTGAAAATGCATTCTTATGTTAAAAGGTGAGGGCCTATTATTTGGAAAGCTTCCTAAATCTACTGATAAAGGCCAAGTAGCCAACCCAAAATTAAATTAGATAATATAGAATGTCATGCTTTAGTGGGTTGTTGTCTAGTGAAGGCTTGGGGGTGATTCTTAAACCCATCATAATGAATTGATGGTCAATTGGCCATTAGTTGATATTCCTTTCTATATATGTTTATATTTTATATAACATATATGTGGATATATTGTCACTTAAATCTCCCTGCAGCTTTTACTATCTCTCTTTTTCTCTTTCCTGAGTTCTTTCCTACTCTCTAGACCCCTCCTACTTCCATGAAATTTTACTGATAATCTGCATATTTATTAACCTTCCTTATATTACCAAAAAAAAAAAAAAAAAAAGAGCCTCTTATTAGATTTTAATTTGCTAGCTCTCTGATTTTATCGAGTGTTCTTTCACTCTATTACATATTATAAGAACTCAATAGGAGGGTCAATTTTACAGAACAGTCTCTAAATGCTATTTGTTATAATGGTATTTAGAAACAGGGCTTTGGTGGTGACCGTTTTTTATCTATTTGATATACTTAAAGTAGGTCAAAGAGAAAGACTTACGCCCTGTATGCCATTTATCATGACTGTAGCTCAATTATCTTCCTTGGTATCTTCTGTTTTTCATATTAAATAGCTTTTGTCCTCTGAAACTCTCCTATTAGGAAATTGCTTTATAGTAATCACATCTCTTACCCTTCTCAAGATCTTTTCTATGGAATAGAAATGTTTTGCCATCTTAGTAATTAGATGAGAAAAATGGAATGTGTTGTGTAAAATGAGGGCATTCATTTACCATTGTGCATTTCTGAATTTTCTTTTCACCCCTATGCCTGAGGGTCCACAAAGAAGTCTGCAGTGACATAAATACACTCCAAACATTGACATTTCTGAGATGACAATAAAATAGTATGTTATAGAAAGAGGGCCAGGAGTCAGAAAATAATTTTTGTGTAAGCAAATACCGCCTCTCTTTGTCAAAAAATACTCAAGGTACCTTTTATTTGATGGATGCCACATTTTTGAATATTTTCAGAGTCAGCATATTAAACTGGATGTAGACCTAAGGAAAGGATCTTATCTGAGCCTTACTTTAAAGATGAAGAAACTGAGCCATTCTATTAATAAAGATCAATGATGGAATGCCTAACTCTTAGACCTAGGCTGTTTTGTTTTGTTCTTAATTGTATTCTATCAGTGCCTGTGGTAATGCTATGATAGATTGGTATAAACATTTATAATTTTGAATGAATTATTTTTCTCAATTAAGTGATACATAGCCAACTAATACCATTATAGCTCTCTAAGGTGACAGATGAGAGGAGGTGATGGAAATAAAGCATAATAAACCTTTGCTTTATAACTATAAGTTGGACCCTCTATCACTTTGAGTCTTTTCTGATTGACATACAAGGTCTGACAATTAAGTTTGTGAACTTGCCACTGTGTGCTTACGTTGACAGCACTGTACAAACAACTCTGTATGGTTTCATAACCTTGGTATATCTGTGTCTCACAGCTATGTTCGTGTTGACATATGGCCATGTTTTGCTGAGTGGCATTCATTATTGTTGTTGCGTGTTTTTGTGTGTTGTTGAGAGAATATTGGAGCTTGAATTAGAGCAATGAACAAACATTAAATTTATTGTTAAACTTGGTAAGAATGACAATGAAATCAGGGAACAGCCAAGATATCCATCAACAGGTAAATTCATAAATGAATTGCTATACATTTTTACAGTGGAATACTATTAATTAATAAAGGAACAAACTGTTGCCACATGCAACAATATGAGTACATCTCAAAATCATTATGCTGAATGAAAGACATCAGACATTAAATGACATGTGGCATATGATTTTATTTATATGGAATTAGAGTAAAGGTAAATCTAATCTTAGTGACAGAAACCAGCAAGTCAGTAGTTGCCTGGGGTCAGGAATTGAGTAGGTAATTATTTGGAAAGGTACATGAGGAAAAATTGCTTTTTTGATTTTCATTTTTTTTTTAAATCTAAAGTACATATTTTATATCTTGATTGTTTTGGGGAGTTACACAGATGTAGGCTTTTATCAAAACTCATGAAACTGTACACATAAATGGTATAGTAATTTAAAATAACTCAATAAACTTGATTTAAAGAATACACACTGATTTAATGTCAGGTTGAAAATAGAAAAAAAAAATGTTGCTTTCCCAACTGAAATAAATTTTTCCTGTAAGAATAAAGAAATGATCCATCTCTGGGAGTCCCATACTTTCATTTACTTTTGCATCTAATTAAGTAAATGATTCTTGGAATATTATAAGGGAAGTAGAATATTCCACTTTAAAGAAAATATTCTGTTCTGCAAACATGTTAAAACTGTTAATCTTTTCATTTGCTAAAGATGATTTTAGAATGAAGAAGAGAAGTAGCAACTGTATAATTTTCTTATGTAGTTTTTGAACCACTTCTTAGTTAATTCTTTCTCACAAAAGAGAGTGCAAAGAGGAGGAATAACCAGTGAGAATTCTATTGTGCTACATAAATGCCTAATCTACACCCTCTGGGTTTTTCAGATCTTTACAAATCATAGCAGTCACATAAGGTCCCCTAAATCAATATGGTTTTGATTATGTTAGAAACTGTACAGTGTTTTGAGGCAGAATCTCTTTGGTTTACCAAATGAATGTGTGGAGAAATTGATTCTACTTGAAACCTTAATGGAAGGACAGAAATGTAACACACAAGGTGATTAAGCTACAGTTAGATTCTCATGGAAGTTTATTACCTACTTTAGATCATCGTGTGTGCTGCAAGGCATGACAAGCCAGACGATGCAACATGATTGTTACAGTTCTCCATAGGCCAAGTTGTAAGCCAAGGTCAACACAAATTCCTAAGAGGAGTAGTCTTCTGTGGCTCTTTTCTACTTCTCTCTTCAAAACTGTAGAAGGTATAGGAAACCCCAGGAACAATCACCTCTTGGAAAATGTCTCTCTAATGCTCTCAAGAAAACATACAATGACAATGATTCGTCACCATTAGGTCAATCGTGACATTTCAAGCTACCTTATTGGTAACATGTGAAAATTGAAAAAAGTTGTCCAGTGCCAGAAGTCAATACAATTGTAATACTTTCTCAGTGTCTAGGAGTCTTTTCAATACCATGGATGGAAATTTCTCTACAAATCATCCCAACTCTTACCTCAGGAAGACTGCTGTTTAAATATGGAACTACGTTAGTGAGGGAAAAGAGAACCATGCATGTCACTCTTTCCTGATGCCTTATTTTAATGTATGACAGTTGACCCAAACTGGCCCTTTATTATGTCTTGGAGTGGTGTGCTTGACAATGCTCATTAGTCTGATGCTGGATGAAATTGTAACTCAGATTTTCATGAGGAAACTAACAAGTGTATATTACTGAGTGTCTGATATATTGTGGTGTATCTTCACAGAGTCTGTAAAACCTGGTCAGTGCATTATCTTCACAAAGAGATCTAGGACCATATTGTCATTTCAGAAATCCATGTGTAACCAATTTCAATATTAGTTTTAACAACTCTCTTCAACAGCAGGAGAGCTGATGCTGCATGTGAGGCTTCATTCAGCTCAGCATCCCTCCATTATCTTATATCCGTTGAGGAAACTGATTAAGTCGTGTTCTCAAGGCGAAACAGCTTTTACCACATTTTAGGCAGTTTGCTAAATAATTCCCATCCATTTTCTCATTCAATCCCTGACAAGTATGATGCAGTTACAGTTAACATGTAAAATTTTAAGATGAAGACATAGGCTTGTAACCATGGCATATACCACCCAAAGTCATACAGCTAAATGGCAAGACCCAAATTCCATAAGTTTATCTGGCTCCATACAATGTTCTGGAAACTCTATAACATGTTCTCTGCTATATCGTGTTAGGGGCAGAGCCAGAACTAAATGTGACCATAAACATATTACACAGGTGGCCTGTGGAATTGCCTATATCTGAAATCATATAATGCATTGATCTAATTAAGGAGGACATTTAAGTTCATTAAACCCCTAAGCCAGGAACCTTATTTCTGTAAACCATAATTGCCATTTAAGTGACAGAGCAATAACACCCTAAGTCATCTCTGGAACAATTAATATATAAATCCAAAGACTCCGAGTCATTGACAGAGTCAGCCATTGGAACAGGCATACTTTTGTAAGCCAGTTTCCCAATAAAACCTAGTTCCGTGGAGGCAAGGATCTTATATCAATTATCTGCAGCTTCAGAGTATCTTAGCATAGCATAAAATAGAAAAGATGCCCAGGAAATGTTTGCTGAAGAAATAGTGACGATATTTATTCTCTCAGCTCAGACTTGCACTTTGCAGGAGATACGTTCCCCAATAGGACTACGTGGAAGCCCCTTCCAATGCATCCTCCAGATATCCTCATCAGCCCATGATGTTTCCTTATTCTCTGCGACCTCAGATGTAAAGCACTGAAGGTTTCAGGGGACAAAATAACAAAGTGTCTTGTCAAGTGATGTTTTATCTTTAAAGCTTGTAAGGAAGCCAATATTTCTGTCTCCAACTCCTTGACCCAGAGTAGAATGGCTAGAGTGCTACTCTCTGTCAGTGTTTTTTCACAGGTGTGCTGCTAGTATTGGGGGGTGGAGAAATTCTTAATGTGGGAATACTTACTAGAAACATCCCCATTGAAACAGCAGAGTCAGAATTAAGCCAATACGCCCCTTATCACCAATAGTGTTTAACTTAATCTTGGAATATTAGCCAACAAAATTAGAGAAAATTATATGCCTTATGAAAATTGGAAAGGAACATTGAAATGATCACTTTTTGCAAACGATAAGATTATTTATGTGGAAACAAAGTAGAAAACTCTTGCAAATGATAATTCAGTAATTATTAAAAATGATATGTAGAATGTACATATATTTACATATACATAAAGCAATCACAAAATATGATGGGGATAATCCATTTTACAATAAAAAATTGAAAATATTTTTAAATTAACGTAAGTATAAGGAATATATATGCCAATTAACACACACACACACACACACACACACACA
Source organism: Craseonycteris thonglongyai (assembly GCA_004027555.1). NCBI lineage: Eukaryota > Metazoa > Chordata > Mammalia > Chiroptera > Craseonycteridae > Craseonycteris > Craseonycteris thonglongyai. The sequence goes on along the minus strand of PVKE010013243.1, from coordinate 15,929 downwards.
CACATATATATATATATATATATATATATATATATATATATATAATTTGTAGAAAGGCATATTTTAAAATACTTCCTCTGTGGATATTAACTGAATAGCTCGAGGTGTCAGAAGGGGACTTGCTTCCTATTTTACTCCACTCCACAATTTTGAGTTTTGTCCCTTGTATATATATTGACTGTTTAAATTGCATAACTAAAAAATATTTTTAAATAATCATTTATTTTGATTAATAATACTGGTGTTCAAACCATATCCTGAATTAACCTTTTCTTCTAGGAACAATAATATGTTTAATTCAAAATGACTCAAACCACACAATGGAGTAAGAACCACATATAATTTAAATGGGGTTAATGTAATAAAAATTATGTATAATAAACAAATAACATTTCTTGTATTTCTTATGTAAACATAAATTGCCTTTCTTGTAAAAACTGTGGAAAGCTCAGAAAAAATACATTCACAAACCATCTCTTCTAGACTGGATTCTTTCAGCCTACATTCTTCAAATTAGCATCTGCTGTCTGTTCCAACTAGAAGTTGTTTCATGCTAATTCTGTCCTCCTTTGAATCATGGCCCTTGTTAAGAGATTTAAAACTGTATTCAGTTTCTTTTAAGGTTCACTGTAAGTCACAACATCTACCAAAGTTAGTAGTAGTCAGAGGATACTCATACCAATACACTGTGTGTGTTTGCCTTTCAAAATTTTCTTTGACTTCCTCTCTCCTTGTTTCTTAACTTTCTGTTCTAAAAACCACTCAATCCTCATTTGGGAGTAGGGGAGATGGTCTACTATTTCTCTGTTACCCCCCTGCTATGGGAATAAAAGATAGTCTACTCCTTTCAGAGGGGAAAGTCATTTTCTGATGGGGAATGAGCTGAGAAAGAATAACCTGCCATGCATACCTATGAACCCTGTAATGCTTTCTGTGTAACACTATTAAACTTTTATTAGGACCATAAACATTGTGACAGTTTTACTTCTTATTCATTCCATGTGCAATACGGTATGCCGGCTATAGAACTATTTTACCCTTTTCTTATTGTTTTCATGCTTATTATCTCATGCAATGTCTTACTTCTTTAAACAAACTTTGAGGTGGTTAATGATCTTCCCATTTTATGAGAAGCCTGGGGCTCTGGGCAGCTACACCTCTGTTCATGTAAGAGAGCACGGTTGTGGCTACTCATTGCTTTTCTAGCTACTTTAAGTCATTTTCCTCATGAGGGGGGAAAATTGATGTTAAGTTCCGCCAGTATTATTAGTAGACAATAGAGAAGAGTGGGATGAGCACACAATGAAACACATAGACAATGTACTGTACAATTGTGTACCTGGGACCTATGTAATTTATATACCTAGAACCTATATGTGGTTACAATGTTACCTCAATAAATTTAATAAAAATAGTTATAACTAATATATATTTCATACTATACCATAACATAACATACCATACCATAAACTCTGTATTGCCTTGATACTAATATTGAAAGGCAATAATTAAAAGCGAATTAAGACAAATAAAGACAAACTTAATGTAACAATTTTATTATAAAAACAGCTTTATGAATGCGATGTGCAATTTTAGTTCAATGGCAGTCAATACATTTTCATCTTAAAAAAGAACATAAGACTATGTTATCAAATAATCTTAGATTTAGGGCATGACTTTGCTCTTGATTATGTACTGGATACATAATCAAGTATGAGTATGAACTGGATAGTTATTAGGTACTGTAATTGTCAGTTTTCTCATAAATACATTGGATAGTAGAATAACATTTACATCATAGGTTTATTTGTTCATCTGACAAACTTATATGAGGGTCTGCAATGTGGAAAACAGTATGGACACTATGGTAAGTAAAAGCAGAATAAATTCTCTCATGGAGTTTCAAGTGTAGTTGAGGAGCCAGAGATGGTTCAAATGATAACACTGATGAGTAAAATTAGCACCACTACCATTACAATGATTTTGACTTTTGGCGCCAGAACATCGAGCTCTCTCTGTCTCTGGGTCTTCACACTTATAGTTGCCTCTTGGAATGTTCTGCCTTCAAAAATCCATGAGAATCACCCTCCCTCTTTAGTCCCATCTTTTCTCAAATGCCACAAACTAGAGAATCCTTCCCTGACAGCTTTGCCTGAATTAGCTAGCATGCTCATTTCTCCCACCTCTTACGCTGCTTTATTTGTCTATGAACACTTCACCTCCCTGACATGCTGAGTATGTGTTTATTATGTATCCTTTGCCTTCCGTGATCAGAGTATAAGCTTTGTAAAAGCCAGAGCTTTGTCTCTTTTGTTCCCTGCGGGACCCCACACTGAGAGAAATGCCTGGTGTGAAGTGAGTACAAAAGACATAGATGTATATAAATGTATAGACAGGTAAGTGAATTCATTAACAGTAGGGAGATTTGGAGTTCATGCAGGCTTCTGTCAGGAAGTATGCGTGGTCAAGGCAGAAGAATAAATAGAAGTTAATTATGCAAAGCTGTGTTAGATGACAACAGGGACTGAGGCTTGGAAAATAGGCGTGCACATGTTAGGTCTCCAGGCTAGAGCAAGGCTAGTATGGCTGGAGCAAAGAATGAAGGGTGTGCTAAGGAAAAAGAAAGAAGGGGGAGCTAAACCCTGCTGTACTTTGAAGGGCTTGTTTTTATACTTGTAATAAGGAGCCTTAAAAGGTTTGTAAGAGGAAATGGGTGGAGACAGGCAAAGGTATGTTCAGATTTTTTATTTGAAAACCTTACTTTCACTGAGATTGGTAAGTGTGTGTAGGCAGGATCATGACTGTCTAGATGTCCAGAGTCAATTCCCAGAATTTGTAAATACTTCATGCCACATGCCACCAGCCAAAGAATGCACTTGGTCTCTGAGGATGGACTAGGCTTGGAAATGGACTTGCCCTAGATCATAAATGAGTATTGTTCTAAGCCGTTAGCTTGTGATAATTTGTTGCAACAGCAACAGGGAACAAATACAGAGGGGTTGCAAGACTAATTGTTTTAAGAATTCGATGAGACTGTACACATAAGCCCAGGAAAGTGCATGGTCCTAATAAACATTCATTAAGTGTAAACTTCTGTTGTTGCTTGTGTTTTCACATTAATTTTAAGGTTATTGATATCACTAAGAATTATATGTTTATTGACTAGAAGAAGCTGTGTTCTAATGTGTTTTTTTTCTATACTGAAAACTATAATCAAAAAAATATTTTAATCTGTATGGGTTCTTATCACAGGATGTAATGGAATTTAGTTGACCTTAAGGACCTGAACCTTTTCTACATTTCAGAAGCTGTGGATTCAGATGAGCTGCACAGAACATGAAATGGCTAAGAGCCCTTTTGCGTCCTTGCTTCCTGCTGCTGCTATGACTTGTGCACCTCTGGGCTCTGCTGCTGACATGCAGGAGCCTATGAGGGAGGGAACAGGTTCCTCTATATCAGATGTTAGAAAAATTCAGAGTAATAATTATGGTTGGTATCTGACCTCTTTACAAAAAGACCCAAATTAAAAGTGAATGGTGTTCACTCAAATATATAACAATATCGCACTGATCAGCGGACAGACTACTGTCCCAGAGTGGAACAGAAAATCACAGATCTCAAATACCAGAACACGAACATATCGAGTTAATAGATAAACAAAGCCCGTTCTCTTTACTCCAAGGATTATAACCATCAGCTGTAAAGATAATTAGGCATGTGTGATAGTAAATGATCATGTTCTGAGTTTCTCTAAAGCCCTTGAACTGCCCAGGCTATTAGGATATGCCATCTATTTGTCCTTCATTTTGTCTTTTTGATTATAAAGCTTATGTCTTTAATTATTATTTAACAGATCCTAGTGCAAAATGTTCTAGAGTGAAGAGCCATTGGTAGCTTCTGACAGAATCTGGTCTTAATTACTTAGGAACCCAAGCCTTAATTAGAAAACGGTAATGAAGTTGAAGACAAAAAAAGCATTTCAAGATAGCCTACTTGTGTTATTAATCCCTCTGGAAATGGTAATAACTAATCCTGTTCTCAGATGCACTAGTCTCCTTCTGTAGGACTTTAACTATTTTTAAAAAGTCTCAATGATGCCTTAAAGATAACTGAAAACCACTCAATATAAGAACCATTCGGATGTGATTTTAAAGCTGGAGAGAGACATTATCATGGAAACAAGATCTTGGCTGATTTGAATTTCATCTGCTCCTGCTGCTTATTCGTTTCTTGTGAAGTGATAATGCCCCTTTATGACTTTAGTCTTTTTCTGCTTTACCAAAATGTATTGTCAGTAATGAAATATGGTGATTCTAGCTAGGAGTAACAAGGACAGATGAAATTCTAAACTACAAAGATTCCATATTTCTAGATGAGAAGAGCTTTCTATATTCCAGTTGGGATTCTGTCTTGAAATTCTATCATGAAACTTAATAAAGCCAAAGTTTGTAATAAAGAGCAGAAATTCTTCTTATTTGATTTGGTAGTCAATGGAATTTTTAAAAGTTTTATTTTATTCTTTTGAGACAAGGTGAGAGAATGAGAGAGAGAGAGAGAGAGAGAGAGAGAGAGAGAGAGAGAGAGAGAGAGAGAGAGGAAGAGAAGGGAGGAGGACCCAAAACATTCTCCATAGTTGTGACATACTTTCTTTTCATATGGGTGGATGTGGAGCCATGCGAGGCGGGAAACGAAGTGGAGTCCTCTCGCATGGGAAGCGAGAATCTTCACTGACATCCCAGTTGTTACCAATTGCACCACAGTTCAGCATGTGGGTTTGCACGGGCCAGGGCTGGGATTTGATCCCCAGACCTTGCAGACCAAGGCAAGTGCTCAACCTGTTGAGCTATCCTGGCATCCCACATGGAATTTTTAAAAGGGTGCTAATAATCAGATCATTCTAAACCATGATCAGATAAAAAAACAACATGTTATTTTAATAACAAAAATCCCTCTGAAAATTTTTTGTTAGGGGACAAACCATGAATTTCTTTCTGTGCCTATCATATTATAAAGTTTATTTGCTTTATGCCAAACAGAAGGTCATGAATCAATGAGTAGTGCTCTAAAAGGGAGTCTGCTGGTTTTGCATATACAGAAAGTCAGGGAGGAATGTGTCTACTCAACTATCCTACATAGATTTTGTACAAAGGGCATTGGAAGTTGTGACTTACATCCAGCTTGGATTTATGCTGTGGTCTTACATTATAATGGAATTGACCCATGTAAAATGCTACTATTCAGGCATCCAGTGGATTTCTAGGGTAATGTGGAATGCAGAGGGTGTCATGACTTGGTGAGTTTAAAACAAAAACAAACAAACAAAAAGACTGTTGGGGTAGTAGTAGTGTGTATGTGTATGTGTGTATGTGTGTATGTGTGTTAGGGGTGATGCATGCTCATTCAATTAAGGTGACAAAGGAGTGAGGGTATTGTTTGCATAACTTGTTTCATATTCAAAACAGTTCTGAGAGTTAGGTGTCTTAAATGCCAATTTTATATTGTCACATTGCTTCATTCGAAAAGATTGAGTAACCTGTTGTTATTCAAACCCTAAAGTCCTGGTGAAAGTGTAGGTAAAGTCCTGGTAAAGATGACGGTGGTGATGAGGACAGTGAAGGTGATGGCATGGACTCAGGCCATGAGCAAGACAGAAATCAGACTGCATCTTTCATTGTGTGTGATGCCTTTCTCCTCGTGTGCCTTCCCGGGATCTGTGATCTCCTGCAGGCCCTTGTCACACAGAAGAAGCACCCTCCGTAATGGCTGCTTGAGCTTGCAGCTAGTGTTGCTTTAACTCCAGGAACACTGACGCTGACTCAGGGAAGTGCATAGCAGGAAATGAACTTTTGGCAGAGGCTGGCATTTTTGAGGCATGTATTTACTCTTTTGGCGGATTTTCACCTTATTATCTTACCTCCTTGAGTAAGCTAAAATTTGAGTTATTGGAAAGATCATTTCTCTGTAAAGTGTGAGGACTATACTTTTGAAAATGGTTGCATAAGCTGTATTTTTGACTTTAAATGACTTTTACAAGACTTTAACTGTAAGAGTCTTATCTATCTATCTATCTATCTATCTATCTATTAAACTTAGCAGAAGAAACCCAATTGTGGGAACATCTACTAGAAATAAGCAATAACTGTTTGTTATTGTATTGTTATTATCCTGCTTTACATAGAAAGGAGATATACTGATTGATTGCTTGATTTTTAGATCTTCATCAAAGAAGTCAACACTGACAACTAACTCTATCTTTTTTGAAGATTTATTTTATTTACAGAAAGAAAGAGAGACCAAGAAGGAAGGGGGGAAGGCCCCAGAGCAGTCTCCATAGTTCTACATTATTAGTTTTTAAACATAGTTTCATTCCACACAGGTGGGTTGTGCAGGGAGGGAACCAGGCCAGGGGCCTCCCACGTGGGAAGCACACCCCTGCGAGCCGGGGGCCCCCTATATGGAGGTTTTCACCAACAGCAGCTGAACTGGGGGCCCCCACAAATGGGAAACATAGCCCAATTCAGTATATGGGTCCATACAGGCCGGGACCAGGACTCAATCCTTGGATCTCAGGGCTGTAAAATGAGTGCTCAACTCTCTGAGCCATCCTGGCATCCCCAACTGTATTTAATGTTGAGCTATGGTTGTCAGAAGAAAGATTCATTCAGAGTAATGAAACTCCTTTTATTGAATTAAAAAAGAAGGCTATTTACTTTGGTTCACTGTGGACCATTAATGAGACATTGTTTTCTTCCCTCACCTTGTGGTAACACTTTTATTTTAGCTCCCCAGGCCATTCTGTCTCTAGCACATGATAGTGGAAGAGATACTATTGCTGTCTGTCTCTTTTCAATTTTGATCAATACATTTTCCACATATAAAGTAGGTAAAAGAGAAATAAGTAAGAGGCAAAGAACTAATCATGTGATAAGGGGAGTGAAAAATAAATATAAGAAGAAAGTTATTGGATTTGTTTGAGGTAGAAATTGTGACAAATCTGAATGAAGGCACTTAGAGTGAAGCCTATACTCAATTGTCCTCAAGCATAAAAATGCTTACGATAAGTCATAGCTTAATTCAGATTAATACCATCTTCCTGGTATTACATAACAAAGTCTGAAACCAAACAGCAAAGTCAGTATATATCTGCTGTGATACACACACATACATCCACACACACAAATTGGAGTACACATTAGGATGCATGAATTCTTGTACTATTTTTTAAATATCTGGGTGAGTTTAGTCAAGTGATACGCATTTTCTGGGTCTGTTTATCTTTAAAATGATGCTCCCAGTTTATATGCTTTCTATGTTCTCTTCTATCTCAATATTCACCTAAGCCTATATTTCTATGGAAATATATCATTTATTTCTTCCTCAAGCATATATTGAGATACCATTTTATGCATAATATTTGGAGTTTACAATGGCTAAGTAACAAGTGGTGAAAGTGGTGGAAATGACACTCCTATTTGGTGAGCAACTTATAGGACCAACAGTTGGCATGATTCCCTAAGAATAAAGTAATATTCATCATCTCTCTCTATAGCTGCCATTTTTTTTTTGCCTGTTTCATAACTAAGTCCACAGATAAGTGAAGGATCATTATTAAATTATCTACAGAGGGGAAGCTGGGATGTCTCAGCGAGTTAAGCACTCACTTTGCAGCCCCAGAGCCCAAGGATTGAATCCCGGCCCCAGCCCAGGCGGACCCATATGCTGAACTGGGGTGTGTCCCCAGTTCAGTTCTTGCCGGGGCCTATGCGGGAGGCTCAGGGCCCCGTTCCTGTCCTGCACAGCCCCGCGCCTGTGGAGTGAAACTATATGGAAAACTAATGTTGTCAACTATGGAGACTGCTCTGGGTCCTCCCCTTCTCTCTGTCTCTCTCTGTCTGTCTCTCTCTCTCTGTCAAAAAATAATAAAAATAAATCCTTAAATTATCCATAAAGTGGGCTTCATGTAACATCTCATTATGTTGACTTATCCACATATTGCTTAAATTGGGCACCATGATTTCTGTTTAAAGTATTCCTATTATTCATTGATTCACTCACTGAGTCTTTAATGAACAGTTACCATAAAATAAACATTGTTCTAGATGCTGAGTATGTACTGCTGGAAATACAAAAACAAACAAACAATACAACCTTGAATTGGCTTGTAGGAAGACAGAGAATAAGAGGAAAACAAAAATTTAGTTTATAAATTTAGATTTTGTAGATGTAAACAAAGTGATGCAATGATAAGAATGACAGAAATGAACTATTTAGATAGAACACCTGGTTGGTGGTATTAAAACTGAGATTTGAAGGATGAAATAAAATCAGCCATGGGAAGAGCAGAGGGAAGGATAGAGAATTCATAAAGCAGTAATCAGAGCACGTGTTATGAGAGGAAGAGCGGTCTGAAATGATGCTGGAAAGCAGTGGGTGATGATAATGGGACTTTAGAGACCGCACAAAGAAGTTTCTACTGATGTTTTTGTTGTTGTTTTGGTTTGTTTTCAAAGCTCAGTGTGAAGTTGTTGAAGGATAGTAAGTAGAAAAACAATATGATCTTGTCCTTTTGGAAGATAGCAAAAAAAGCAAATCTGTACAGTGGTATGTAGGTCAATGTTCCAATTTGCCATGTAGTTTTGTCCTTTTTATTAATAAGAAATCTAGAGTTTAAGGGCATTAAATAGTCAGTCCAATGTTCCCACAATTGGAAAGAAGGGGCGCTGAGAAATTCAGCAGTTTATTTTGATTCAGAAGCTACTTCTCTCTGCCTCTGTAATGTATCAGGTCCATACAAGGATGGCTGACAACATGGATTTATCTACTAATAAAGGATCACAAATGGAACTCCAGTTGCAGAGGGATGTGACGGTCAGGCATAACCTCCAGAGGAAGTAAGTTTTGCAGAGTCTAGGGTATAATACAAGGGGATTTGCAGAGGAAAGGTTTTACCACATGTCAGAGAGAAAATCTCCTGGTCTTAGGTATTGACCAGAGACCAGGCAAGTAGTGGGTGAAGAACAGAGTGCAAGCATTTGAGTATAGGCTTTGAAGAATGATCATTCTGGAACACCAGGCTATCCACGTAAGGCAAGGCCAGAAAAAGAAAACATGCCATTCGGGCAACAGCAGAAATTTGAGGCTAAGATCATCATTACTAGGCCAGAAGAGGAGCCAGGGAAATGTCTGGGAAAAGAAAAAGTGAGATGGAATAAAAATACAGCACACATATGTTAGTAGTCCTGTCTTGATACCAGAAGGCCAACTATTATAGTTAGCCTCTTCTGCATCTTTCTTAGTTGTTAGTACTTTTAGTTTGACCTAATGAATTTCTAAAATATGTATACAGCATTTCATATTGCAGCAAATGCTAGTTGATATTAACATACATCAACTTAAACTAAAATATTTCAAGAATAATGACTTTAGAATAAACTGTTTTAAAACTTTTTTTCTATTTTAAAAGTAGTATATGTACATGATTAAAAAATATGATGAAAGACACAAAATTTTAAAGTCTGTCTCAAAACCCTTCCTTACACATACATGTATACATGTATATACTCTCTAGGAATAGCTGCTCTAGAGCAGTATCTAGTAGTATATCATACGCTGTGACATAGTTTCATTCCACAAAGGTGGATGGGGGCCACTCAGGGAGAGAATCAAATCACAGACCTCCCACGTAGGAGGTGAGAACCTTTACTGCCATCCTGGTGGTTATCAGTTGTGCTGTAGTCCCCATGTTGAGTTTTCATGGGCCAGGGCCAGGATTCTATCCCTAAACCTTGCGATTGCTCTACCTCTTTAGCTACCCTGTCATCCCGTACAGTTTGTTTGTTTGTTTGTTTGTTTGTTTCTTTAATGAACCTATAGCTCTTAAGCAACCTGGAGGCCAAAAAGAAATTAATTTTTCTAATATTTTTTCAAAAGATAATGATGACTATACCATAGGCATCAAACCAGAACTATTTTAGTTTTGTCATTCTTTTATCTCCTTAATAGCTTTGGCAAACCATAGGGATCCACAGTCCTTTCTGATTATTTGCACTTGGTTTCCTAAGAATGAAATAAAGGAAACAAGTCTGTGTGTGAATCACATGGAGGTTATCTTTAATAGACCGCAGCATAATGACGATCGCCTGGATTTTGTAATTTTGGTGTGTGATCTTTCATAAGATTAGGCAGTAACACAGCTGTACAACTAATGAAAGAAGGAGATGAAAGTAGGGAAAGGGGAGAGTGGGGAAAGAGAATTGAGTCCTATGAGTATGGGTCCCAATCTAAGCATCAAAGTTGAGGGGTAAGCAGGGCATAGTGTTGAAAGGGCAGGGTGGAAATGAGATGTGAATCGCCGAACAAACCATCCACTTCCCAATATTGCCTCAGAGCTCCAGACATTAATTAGATCACAAATCATTTATTATTATTTGTAATTACAAAAAGGGAGGTAGATAGCTTTAAAAAGACATTTTGATTCCTATTGCTATCTAAATATGATCTTGCTAGCTATTTTGAATAAGAGTGTCATCATCGTTGCAGGAAAGGATGTTACAGGCCACAGAATGTCCACAAAGCTCTACCACTGACACCAATATGTGTAGTTTAAAGGGTGATAATGATTCCCAGATGACATTGTGCCAATATCATTTCTTACTGCAAATGTTCCTTTATAATTCTCTGTTGGAGAATGGGGAGTGATATGAAAACATGGCAGTTGGAATAGACACACATAATTTGGCTCACTTTAATTACTGCAACCAGTCTTGGTATATTCTCAGTAGTAGAATTTTCACCACCCCAAAGAAATTTGCTTTTCCCAGTAACATTCAGGACAGCTGGGATTGAATTGCTCTTCCTGTGCCTCTCTGGAATATTACAAACCTCATGTTAATGTAGTCAGGTGTGGCCCTAAGAGCTAAAGGTAGCTAAAGTTTCCTTGAGAAAAGGCTGGTTTTATTATGGTAACTTTTCTAAGTTCAACAACTTTTTAAGTTGGTTTTAACTGTTGTCTGGTACTGAACAATTGACCTTTATCTTCTTCCCTCTGAAGACGAGAATTAAAAATATTTACGGTTTGCAGCCACACGTTCAGTTCTCTGGCCAAGTATTGCCAATTGGTGTTTTTCTCCTCTTTTTCAAAAGATGATTACATGTTCACAATTTACAAGGCATTGTACACATTTCAGCAGGAAATTGTAAGCCTTTATCTTTTGACAGCAAGAAGGAATTACTGCCCTTTTTTAAATAGCCTCCCTATTTTGCCCAAATAAATGATTCATGCTGGAGACTACATGATGTCTTTTGTTGGTTTCTGTGAATTTCAACACAGGCAGTCAAAAGGGAAAAGAAGTAACACATTTTTGAAAATTTCAGAAAATTATAGGTTTTATATGGGAAGGAGGATGCATTCAAATATCTTTAGTCCTGGTTTCTTTTTCCTTTAGTGCTTTATTAATGCAAAGTTTAGAGCTAGGGAAAGAAAATAAAAGACAGGGTAGGAAACAAATATTTCTTTCTTCCTCCAGTGGCTGCTCAGTGCCCAGTCTCCTTATTCTCACAGGAATAAAGATAAGTGAGGCATGACAGTAGCCATGTTGACGAACACCTACCACTGGTATCAGAAAACTCTTATTTAAAAGTAACAGTGTGCTTTTGCTAGTGTGATTTTTTTTCTAGACATTTCCAAACATAAATTTTATTTTTAGTTAAATAATAAAAATAAAACAGGTTTAAGTTTATGCAGTAACATTATTTTTGCTTTTATTTATAGTTTACTTGGCTCATCTCTTGGATATAAATAGTTGGCAGGTGACTTAAATAACCTCTAATTTCAATAATGGTTATACCCTCTCATGTAGCAAGTTCTTTCGGAGCCCCAGTAAGCAGTGGTTAAAAGTTTGCAATACTTTTTACTCAAGGTCAAATCCTGGTGATCTGCTTCTATTTCTCATTTGCCTAGGGCCCTAGGGTTTCTCAACCTTAGCACTATTGGCCTCTTGGGAGAGATATTATTTATTGTGAAAGGTTGTCTTGTACATGGTAGAATATTTAGCCAGCATTCCCGGCTTCTACACATAAGATGCCTATAGCACCCCCTTCATTTCTGACAACTAAGGATGTCTCCAAAAAATTGTCACATGTTCCCTTGAGAAAAAGTCACTCCTGGCTGAGAACCGCTCACTCCTTCACCCGTGCACACACACCAATGTATTTGAAATACTTCAGAAACGATTGTACAAACTCCCCATGTCTTCCATGGTATCGAAAAGTAAAGGAAATTATGACGGGATGGCTGTAGATACAGATCCTCTTTTGCCTAATCTGTATATATGAGTTGTTGAGCTATTTTGTACATTTTACATACACACACATTTGCGCATGCACATCTAGAGTTTTAAATCTCAGTATCAGTCTCAGATCTGTTACAGTAAACCGCGTAGTGATTTTGCTATATGCATACTAGATATTTGTCACCTTTGCATTTTCAAACATGTAGTATATATCTCTCTATCTTAAATAACTTGGAGAGCAGGTGTGTCAATAGCAACTAATGGCTGTATTTACGGTAGATAGAATTTAGTTTAAATATTCCTCTGCTACTTAGTTGTTGTTTTTTTTTGTTTGTTTTTTTAAGATTTTATTGTTTTGAGAGAAGGTGAGAAAGAGAGAGTGAGAGAGGGAAAAAGAGAAGGGGGAGGGCTTTTGATACATTTTTGGGATTGGTAAGTAATCCAGAAAGGGTTTACCTGTCCCCATCACATTCCTACCACTGCCACGTAATTCAGGAACTTGAAAGTCCACGGAGGACTATAGAGAACCTGGTGATGCCTGTAATGAAAATTCGGAGGCTGTGAATGAGTTGGAGTCTTCCAGGGTCAGAACAAAACTGCTAAAAGGGTCAGCCCTGCAGAAAAAGGGCAAGATAATGGTTCATTTCTCAGTGTGATTGGCAGCGACCTTCAGGTTTGAGCTGTTCAAGCAGGTCCCTGCTTCCCTGCCTGTAGGCACAGTGAAGCATTAGAATCCTCATTCTTATTCTATTGGTCACCTCTCTACAATGCTATCTATAAACAGCAGTTCTCCACCACCACCTGTCACAGTCTTCTTCCAGGCTCTTTGCACCTATAGGGGGATTATTCTCTTTAGAATAAGAAGGTTAATGGGTTTGGCCATTTCTCAGGAAGCAGTGGGCAGAGGAGGGGTGCTTTTTCCGTGTGGTTTTAAGTCAGAAAGTGTGGTGGGGAGACTTTTAGGACTTCGTGACCTCTTGGAAAGAGCACAATGCTGCCTTTCTTGATATGCTGACTTGAACATCTCTGCCTGGGTGGGAGGGATCTCATCAGCACGGCTCCTGGCATCCATCCAACTTCCTTTCAGCTCCCAGCAAACATCTGCTATGACCCCCTGCCCGGAGGCCCAAATGTGGAGCTGAGTGCTTCTCTAGGACCTGCGGGAAGAATTACTGGCATGGAAAATTACTTCCTTGATTATCAAGTCCAATAAGAAAACGGATGACCTGAGGTTTTCTTCTCTAAATTCATCACTAGTTTTGAACATCAAGTCCAAAAGAACATATAAGTTATAAAAGAATATTTATAACACAAGTAACATAATGAATCACAGTACTACTAAAGTTGATGTATCTACTATCCAGTCTGCTAAGGGTCTTGTTCATGGGCCCGTTCGTATCCCGCCCCAACACAGATAACTGCTGGTGTAACTTTTGTGTTTATCATGCTCTTTCTTTCTTTTGGAAGGTGTTACTGCATCTATTTGGATGCCATCTGAATTTTTTGCATGTTTTTGCATTTTATAAAAATAGACTTATATTATAGGCTATCTTCCAGGACTTGTTCCTTTAATTTACTATAATGTTCCTGAAATACATGCATATTATTGTAGTTAGTTTCTGGTCTCTCTATATGGTTCTATGGATCAATTATTTTTTGACCTGTTGGTACCACACCTTCTTACTCACTACAGTTTTATAATAATTATTGGTCTCAGCCTCTTCCCCCATCAATTTGTTTTTTTGTTTGTTTGTTTTTTGTTTTTTTGTTTTTGGCAATATCTAGTCACTTTTGATCATTTGCTCTTTTATAAAAACTTGAGGATCTGGTTGGCAAGTCACATATGATGGCACAACAGCAAAACTAATATAGATTTCTTAGCTTTTGCTGTGTGCTGAACAACACTAAGCTATTTATTGATTTACAACCATTTATATAGCTCCCAAATCTGTGGTTCACCAAAGGGGACTGAGCTTCCTTGAACGGTCCTTCTGGTCTGATCCAGATTTGGCTGCTATTAAATAATTAAGACTTCATACTATAGATTTTACTATCAGATTAGGATGAAACCTATATTTGATATCTATTACTGCATAAAAAAACACCTGGAAACATAGAAGCTAAATAGTAATGAACATTTTCTTTCTCACATATTATGATGGGCAAGAATTTGGGAGTAGCTCAGGGAGATGGCTCTGGCTCAAAACTCTCAAAGAAGTGGCAGTCAGAATGTTGCCAGGGTGCAGTCATTTGAGTGGGTGACTGGAGCTACAGGATCTGCTTCCACAGTGGCTCACTCATATGATAACCAGGCAGTGCTGGCTGTTGACCACTGAATTCTGCATCCTGTGGCTCTCTTCATAGGGGTACATGCCTATGTCCACAATATGGCATCCAGCTTCCCCTGAGCAATGCATCCAAGACAGAGCAAGATGAAAGCTTGCATGTCTTTTAATCATGACATTACACACCATCATGTCCACAGTATCTTTCTAGTTATATAGGTCAGCTCTGTGAAATAAAGGAGGGCACTGTTGGTGGACATAAATACTCTAAGCCTTAGAGTCCAAGGGAAGGATCATTAAGAGCAATTCTGCAGACTGTTTTCTATAATCTGTTCCCCGCTCCCCTCCCCTCTTGGTTCAAACATACATTCCAGTAAATTTACATATTATTACAAACAAAAGTATTTGGATTTTAAAGTACATCTATAATTAAAGACAGGTTGATATTAGGGAGATAGGGAACCAGAAAACTGGGTTTATATTTTTAAATGTCTTACCAGATTGTAGTTAAAAAAAAATTTCTATGATAGAGTGATTTCTCTGTAAGGAATAATTGGCTTTTTATATATTTTAATCCTCATCACTGTTCTTCCATCTTCTAAGTCGGTATTAATATTCTCATTATAAAGCTGAAGGAACACATTCAAATGGCTCATGTAACTTGTTCGAGTATATTCAACTACAGTGGCAGAGATGAGCTACTAACCCTGCATATTAGTCTTCAAATTGCATACACCTTCCAGGTAACCAGTCACCCAGTGAATGTACAAGAGAAGTTTGTTGACATTCTCAGATAAAAGTAATGGGAGTGAATCCGTAGGTATGTATTTTCAAAAGGACATGCTTATTCTGTCCAAATTTCAAATAAATCACAGAGCTGCAAAACCTGCTTAGAGTCATTCAGTTAAGAATGCTCTCCTCCCTCCATAATCCTAGAAGGAATTCATTTAGGTGAGAAATGTTTTTTTAAAAAGGCAAAATATTCCATTGAAGTAAACATGACTTTTGGATTGTAAGTTTTTCAGTTTTTTCAGTAACTCCATTTTCAAGTATATCAAGTACTCATGATATTTGTAAGTCTAGTCTAGTGAGTTCATAGTGGACCTAGAATCTCTTTTATAGGAGACCTGAGGTAATGGCTTGGTTTTTGCTATCCTCCCTCTTACTTCTTTGTAATTTCACTTTTATTTTCCACAATGATCCATGTCCACACTATATTGTTAAGTTCTTTCAACTAAGGTTAACATAAAAATTAATTACACAGGTGGGATAATACTCATAAACTGAAATATACTAAATGCTGTTTATTGGTGATTTTTTTTTAGAAATAGCTTTGAGTGAAAATTGTTTACTT